>LKNJ01002734.1:0-55881 GCA_002120245.1 Maccullochella peelii | reverse complement strand
ATGGCGCTATATAAATAAAACTGAATTGAATTGAATTAAATGTAGTTGTGTATCATTCCAGGCAGCTATTTGTTTCTGTTCCCTTGAAATTTAACAAAAAGTTTGACAAAAGTGAACTTTGACAAAAGGTTTTGCACACTTGATGATCACTGCAATGGATTACACAACTCAAATAAGTTTCAAGAGGCTGCCAATTGATTTTTATGCTACATTGAAATGAATGGAAGCCAATGGCTGCCAGGAACAATAGGAAAATACATCTGAACATCAGAAACTGCACAGCATTCATTTGAAAACGGTCAGCAAAAAGGAAGACTAGACATGATTTGTAGTTAAGGAAATGTGTAGTTAAAATGTGCAAAAAAACTGGTTTGGCCCTGTAAGCAAATCAGGTTAAAGAGTGACCGAAACTGTACTTTGACAGCTAAATTAATATCTGATCACTATTATCAGGCAAGTTATAGCTCAACATTTCAAGATAGCCTGCTAATGATTTGTTGATTTGAGTGGTAGCTCCAAGAGTCTCCTTTCATGTGAAATGCATCAACAGCTGAGAAAGAGATAGAGAAAGAGGTGCTGACACAAACCAGGACCTAGCCATCAGCATAACTCATGATCCAATGAGAGCTCTGTGTGAGAGAAAGCAGTGCCCTGTATGCTGATGTACTCTTCCTTCTGTCTCTACATTCTTTTCAACTAATTTGCTTTACCTTGACTCTTGATCTGTTCGACATTTACTGATTGTTGCTCCAGTGGATACTCTTCTGTAAGTGCATATTTTTGATTCTATTGGACAGCACCATACAGTGGCCAGGTAATTTTTTATTTTCTTTATATTTTATAAATCGTGTGTTGTACAGTGAAACCACTTCAGTAATGGAGACGTTGCTTCAGTAAGATTTCATGGACCTACGAAGTCTAGACCATGGCCTTTGAAGAACAGCGATGTTTGAAGACACATTCAAAAAAATGTCACCATAGATCCTCAAAAGGACTGCAGTTGAAAATTAGCCAGCTGGCTAACAATGGCACTTTTACAGAAATGTTGATTAATGTGCGTTGTCCTTATGAATAAATAAATGAAAAGCTTTTTAGGATAAATTTAAAGTTTATGTAGGAGAGAGAGTTGCATTTAAATGCTTTGGCAGGTTACTGTTCCCATGATGGCAGGCAAATATGTATGTATATGTGTAGGTCCTCACAAAGCTTTTTACAAATTCGTAATGTCTGATTTTTAATTCAACTTACCTAGCAGAACTTATATGATTTAATGTTGCATTAAAATCTGGAGGTTATATTGAACAGTATGATCTGTGTTTTGTCGACACCGGAACAACTGGTGTTCTGGTATTAAAAGGTTTTGACTGGTATAAAATCTTTACTATTTTTGTTTAAGGTATGTACTGTATTTTTGCAAGTAAGAAAGAAAAAATTAGCTAATCTGCCATGCAGTTTGTTGTGACATTCTCTGGTATATCAATAAAAACACAGGCCTTTCGCCAGACAAGTATGTCCCTATTGGATGATTCTGAAAAACCACGAATGACATCCAATGCTAGCGTTTTTTAAATTCTCGCTTTCTACAATATCTGTACAAGGCAACTGCAGTATGTTAAGGGAAGATCATAGTTATGCTTAATTAAAAGGTTTAGGGTTAGTAGACCATAATTGTTTGTCTGTGAAGGAATGCGACTCCAGTTTCTGCATGCACACTACCTCCTGCACTGGCACTGACCACTGCCATTGGACGTAAATCCTGAGCTGCAGAATCGTCCAATAGGTACGTAATTCCTAGGGATACTGGGCTGTAAAAACAGCACAATCTGAGCTACTGCTTGTTCTTACTGTAATGACAGAATAGTTCACACATTATGTAACAATAATAAAACCGCCAAAGAATGGCTTTAATTTGAAAATGCTTTAATGCAAAGCCTCAAGGACCAAAAATGGCAATTTCTTAAGAAATCTTATTTAAAGTGAGTGTAATGTCGTTTAGTTGTACAATGTAATCTTGGATTAAACATAGCAAACAATTAGAGGCATGAAAATGTTTATTTATATGGTGTGCAAAAATGTCAATATATTCAAAAATGTTATACTGAATTTAACAACATGAAATAAAGGGAGAATGCACAAATGCATGAGGGATCACCATCATATCCTACAAATAATCTGTCCTTTGCAAGTGCAAGTGAGAGCCTACTAGGAGCCTTTGTTTCTCTCAGCTTCCCTGCCTGCTCAGGCTGTTTTGTATTTGCAGTCTTGTGAGGATTTTTTCCAAGTAAGTCATTCAGGAGTGGGATTTGTGTGCAGCTCTCTTTCCGGTACTCACCATGGCTTAACAACTGTTCTTTAAGCTCCCATCTGGTTCTGCCTGAGAGTTCTTTGCTGTCCTGTTTCACTAGAATATTGTTGGAGTCATGAGTTTGGAGCCAAGCTTTAACGACCAACCACAGTAGTATGGCTTACTCTTATGCTCACAACATGATGTTTTCTTCAGTGCTATTATCACGCAACTAGCAGAGACCTGTAGAAAGTATTTGAATAAGACCCATACACTAACAGCTCTCACGATGGGTGGTTTTTTGGTGCACCTTTCACTTGATTTAATTGTTCTTTATGTACATCATGGGAAAAGACTGCCATACATAGCTAGCTAATTTAATGTCTTTTTGCATACAATTCTTAGTGTATGCACAATGAATTTAAATTTCTCTCTGTTATATTCTGATATGATCAATCTCACTTTGCAGTAGACTGCACTTTTGTCCTATACATCAAGTTGCAGCAAATCTCATTTTGGCACATAATTCTGACTCTAAGGAGCTTGGCTGTGATAACTTTTGGACATCGATCCCGGCCCCTCCCAGTTGTTTTAACACAGCCACTGTCATCTATTTGGAGTCAATCCTACATACACCGTCCTGCTGCCAGAAATAACTCACCAGCCCATCCATCCATCCATTATCTATATCCGCTTATCCTTAGAGGGTCGTGGGGGGCTGGAGCCTATCTCAGCTGACATTGGGCGAGAGGCGGGCTACACCCTGGACTGGTCGCCAGTCAATCACAGGGCTGACACACAGGGACAGACAAACAGTCACACTCACAGTCACACCTATGGGCAATTTAGAATCATCAATTAACCTAACCTGCATGTCTTTGGACGGTGGGAGGAAGAACCGGAGAGAGCTGAAAATAATAAACAACAAACAAATAAACTGTTTACTCCTGTTTGAGTAACTTTTGCTGAAAACTACAGTGCCCAGCCGTTTCAGGAAATTCCTGAGACTTTCTTGATAATGAAACTTTATATTTGTAACCAGTTTAAAATTTCTCTTCTAGAAATGATAATATCCTCAGTGCTCGGTTTTCCCAGGGAGGCCATCATGTACATGTATTTTACATATCTAGGCCTCTCATTCTTTTCAAGAGCAAGCACAGCAGTTGTTGATTTATCCTTTTATCCATTTTCCACACAATAAGATAGATAAAGATCTATCTTATTGTGTGGAAAATGATCTTCATTGTCACTTCAGGTTAGGTAGCTAACACTGGATAGTTGTTGTTAGCAAGTTACAGTCAGACTTTGTGTCACATTAACGCTTCTTGTGCTCTTGAACTTACAGCTCCCTCTGATAGACTTTGAAGTGCTGCTCAAACCTGCACTTGAACTTTAGAAAACCACCTTATGTGATCACAGGCTAGTGAAAATGCTCCACATCTGCATAAGTAAAGAGGAGGTCAGCTGCTGTTCACCACATACTGTGTTGTATGTTATAGTGCTTCAGTGAGAATTCATGGACATAAATGGCTTTGAAGTGCAATTTGGCAATGATCATGGCTGTAGTTCATTATCATTGCTTGGCATCAGCAGCCTACAGTGGGGTTTTGAACCTTGATTGATTTCAGACTTGCACATTGGACAAAACTAGTTCCTCCAGTGGTCCACATTAGCTGTCAGTCCAGTGAGTCCCTGCGCTACTCAGGCCCACTTGGTACTGGTAGGATGGATCCCGGATGGATATAGTGCCTTGTGTGGGATAGGCTGAGAAATCTCTGTGAGGCCGGAGTGGTGACCCTGGCTTCTTGTGGTACAAAGGTGGATGGCCTGACCTATCTCTGGATCCCAGAACAGCTGGAGAGCAGGATGAAGAGGAGGATGAAGGAGTTATTATGGGCAGACCTCTCTGGGCCGTAGCTGAGTTGTAGACCCCCAAGTCAGCCTGTGGTCGGGATGCCATGGGTGATGTGGGGTGCGGTACAACAGGCGTGACCGTGGCAGCGTTGGTGAAGTGAGCAGTGAAGGGCTGGTACGGGACACCCTCCATGCTATAGCGAGGGTAGGGCTGCATTGTAGCCCACATGTTGCAATTTATTGAAGAGGAGTTGGTCAGGTCATCTGTGTCCCCTGTCCCAGATCCAGACTCTGTTTCCATACTACCGTACATACAAGCTTCTCTAGAGGTGATTGCCTCAGTGCAGTACGGATGAGACAGTAAGGGTGATTCATAAGAGGGAGCTGAACGAAAGAAATGCTCCTCTGAGACTGCAGATGATGTCTCCCTATATGGCCGCTTACATCCAAGCTCCAGGTGTCGGGCATTATCTGCAAAGTGATATAGTTAACTGCATTGTTCTTTTTAAACCAGAGAGTACTTAATCAGCACATCTGATTCTGTACAATGGCTAACAGAACAGTGGCTAAGAACATACCTCTGTGTTTGAAGCAGTGGTACAGAAGGCTGGGATCCCTGCTCTGAGGGAAGTGGTTTGCGATAGAATCTTGGGGGTCTGAGTTAGACAAAGGAACCCCAGTCTCATACTGATAAGAGGACAGGACTTGAGGGTGCCCCGTGAGAACTCCTGCTCCGAGCTTCCCTGCTAGGTGGCTATGCGAGGAGATGAGCCTCTGGCGAACCATGTTCTTCGAAATCACCGGATATTCTTTTCTATACATGAGTACCAGCAACAGAAGAGAAAAGAAATCAGTTTGCCATGCCTACAATTCCACTCAACACAAAGGAGGTGAACTAGATTTTTATATCCATACACAAAAAAAGCTCCTGAAGAGCTGGAGTTTACTAGAGACTTCCAGTGTGCTAAATGGTTCTACAGGATCAGTTTTACTTTCCTGGTTCCTTATTGTGAAAACATACCCCTGTAGTCTTGAAACACGCAGATCTCCTTCTTCACTACCTCGGAATCCTTTGGCAAATGGATTGTTTTCTATCTTCAGCTGAGTGATCTAGGAAAATGATATTTTGTTTAAGATTTTTTTTCTGTTTAGGTAAACCAAACCATAGCAATTAAAGCAAGTAATTAAAGGAACACTGGCAAATTTCAACCTTAGATTCTTTGCTGTGGTGGACAGGAACCCCTGCACCACCCATGCACCCCATGTACATTTTAGTAGTTAAATTTCATCAATCTAAACCTAGAAACACTTACTACTCTTTAAACTCTCCAATTTAGTTAAACATGATTTACCTTTAGACAGAAACTCAGGAGTAAGTGAGTGTCATCAGAATTTTGCATTAACTTTATTTTAATATCTGTAGTATACTGTATATTGTTGATAGTAGCTGTACCTTGTGGTTTTGATAAGATGTTACAGAGATGAAGGCTGTCTCATGAAAGACATGAGTACAGTAGGCAGTGTTCTTGGATCCAAAGGCGTTGTTTTCATCTGCTTTGACTATGTGTAGTCTGGGCTGGTACTTGTGCATAGAGTTCAGGATGATCTAGGGAGGGGAAGAGAAGGCAACACGTTTCATTTTGAACTTGTTACAGCAACGGTTTATGAACAGTCACTATTATGTGGTACCTGGGGGCTGCTGTCAAGATGTCAGATGCATAAATTAATTCACTTTTTCCATCATCTGTTGTTCACTACTAGCCTACAAAGATAAATGTTAACTTAAAGGGTAAATAAACACAAAATTACACAGTTGAAGTTTTACAGTCCCTGATTACCCAATGTGTTGACAATAAGAGAAGATCCACTAAACAGCAATGGTATGCTCTGACAGGTTGGGGCACTCCACATGATATTGTTGTCGCTCTCTCCAGAGAATCCAATCAACGTCGTTTCAGTCGACTGAGCAACACAAGCTCTGTGTTCTCTAATGGGCCCCTTGTTCATTAGGTAGTGAATCAGTGAATTAGATTACATTGAGACTCCGATATGATTTGGGTCCGAGGTCTGATTAATGGCCTGGGATATAATTCAAAAGCAGCTCATGAAAATAAGTGCTTTTTTACATAGTGTAAAAAGTATATATATATATATATATATATATATATATAATAGCATTTTCTCTAGAGACTCTTTTCTGAGAGGTGTCAGTATATGGAAAACACAGCTGCTGCTAGTAAAATTCCTAATGGGTATAAGTTAAGCTTACCCATTACCTATGGTTAGCTAATGAGCCAGCAGTGACAATAGACAGCATTATTGTCAGTGCTTGACAACTAGCACTGTACTACTTATTTTAGTTTCAGCTGTGTCTCTAGTGCTGTGGGGGGTCTGCTGAAGGGCAAGAGAACATCTTTTCCCAATTGACCATAACTGTGTCCCGATTTATTATACTGTACAGTATGTACTCTATACTAATTTTCATAGTATACTGTCTTTGCAGTTGATATACAGAAATCAATGTACTTTTTCATTTGTACTAACAGCAAATGATACAAGGCGTGTGCCAACACAAGGCCATCAACCTGTTTCATCTCCATCTAAATGTTTTTGCAGCTGCGAGTAGCTCCTCCATTTACTTTGTGCATTGAATTGTGTGAATATAGTGCTTATTACTTTACATCTCTATGTGGAACTACTTTATGTTCTCTTTCCTTCTCCCTCTCTCTCTCTCCAACCCAACCAGTTGAGGCAGATGACCGCCCACCCAGAGCCTGGTTCTGCTCGAGGTTTCTGCCTGATAAAAGGGAGTTTTTCCTTGCCACTGTCTCCTAGCGTTGCTCATGGTGAGAATTGTTGGGTCTGTAAATAATATTTAATAATAATAGAAGAGTACTGTCTAGACCTGCTCTATATGAAAGGTGCCCTGAGGTAACAGGTCTGTTATGATGTGGCGCTATGTAAATAAAATTGAATTGAATTAAATTAACAGACCACTCAAAAATCAAGCAGATTTAGTATTTAGTATTCAGTGTTAACTTGTCATAGAGTAAAGTAAAGTACAGGTGAAATTAATCACATTAATTCAATTTGAGTGTCCCAGTAAGCCTACAGAATAAGCGAGCATGCATAATAGCAGGGCCCTGTAACTGGAACACTTAAATAGAATGCGGACATCATTTATATTATTAATTGAAAAGGGTCAGTTTCATAGTACATACTAATTAAGCATACATTGAGTATACACAAAGATTGCATCTTTGTCAATCGTTTTACTTTTTCTTTGTAACATTTAATTTCCTGTTAAAACTCGAAAGTACATTATTTTCTTGCATACTTACTGAAAAACAGTAAACTATGAAGATTAGTGTATATTTCATACTGTATAATAGTAGTTTGTAGCATGGAAATTGAACTCTATCCCAATGTTTACCCTAAGCACAGACTCTCACAGACTTTAACTAACAATATGTAAATGTGTAAAATAAATAAACATGGACGCCTTACATCATAAAAGTAACTATGTTTTATGCTAATTTTGGTAAATGCACTACTTTTTACCCTCAACACATTTAACTGTGCGTATCATAGAACCGTAACTCAACAATAGAAATCAATATTAATGTTCATTCAGTGTCAAAATCATTCTTATTTCTTTCACCCCAGTGGCATTATCCTAAAACACTGTAAACTGGCTGTAACTGGTCTGCAACACTGCAGACTCACAAGCATGCATGAAGGGCCGCGAGGGAGCCCTCAAGCACTTGCTGATGTCACAGTAGGACAACCCCGAGTTCACCATCCACTGAACTCGGGACCGGTCTGAGACACTTAAAATCATGACATAAGATCAAACTATTTGTAATGAGCGTTTAATGAGTGTGTTCATGTCTTTCTTTGATATTATTGTTAGCCAAGTAGTTAGCTTGATAAGGTGAATTATCTATTTTAACGCTGTTTGCTAACATGCATAGTATACCATGCCTGTTTCCATCCGTTCCCTGCTGAATTCCTCATTGGAATTGAGCCCTTCCAGTGCAAAGTTGCAAGAATCAGTGAACAGTTTCTCTGCATTTTTCATCTCCATCACACTTGATCTGGGATCTAAATGTGTTGTTTATTAGTATAGCAGGTAGCATGTGTTGTGCGTGCTTAGTGTTTAGGTTGTTTGGCTGCAGGTTAGCTCACTAGCATCAGCCTGCTCACCGCAGCCGAGTGCTGTGCCCAGCGAAGCGTTAGCAACAGTAGGGCAGGGTCATCACTAGTCCAGCTCTGTCAGGGCAGATAAGCATCAAGCTCTGCACCTCGGCTCCCCTCCTCATTTGCCAGACACTCTCCTGAGGAGCCTTCTCCTCCAGGGGGCTCCCAAAGAGAGGCAAAGGTTGAACAGGGCACGGGGAGCTAGGCTCAGGTTGAACACCAAATGACCTCGTACTCACATGCTCCTGTTGCTGAGGCAGGCTGCAGACAGAGATAAGCTATTGGCTGGTTACTGTCTGGCTGCTGTCTGAGGGTGATACTGGAGACTCTTGACTGACTGTGTGGATGCAGTGATCAGGGAAGCCTTCCTCAGACCTTCCTCAGGGATTTGGTGCAATATAGAGAAGAATAATTGTCATGGATTTGAAGGACCTTGGGAAATGGAAGTCTCTAGTCGTGTAGTATAGACAATAGAACACTGATTCTACAGTGTGAGAACATGGTACTCTACACTCTACCCCGATTTAACATTTACATGGCGTCAACCCCTAAATATTCAATTCAATTCAATTCAGTTTTATTTATATAGCGCCATATCATAACAAAGTTATCTCAGGGCACTTTGTCATAAAGAGCAGGTCTAGACCAACTCCTTATGTATATATACATAATAATACATATGTATGTATAAATAGACTCTTTAGGACACAGATCTGCATTTGAAAATACATCATCTCAGGAATTCCCAATATGAGAAAATGTACTTGTTAGTCTGCACTCTACCATGCAGGGCAGCACCAGTGAAGAAGAAGAGTGAGAATGAGACATTTTTACACATTCTATAATGAGCATAATTAGTACTGAATGGGAGTTCCTCCTCTCCACTGTGAGAAGCACTGCCCTACTACACACCTCCTGATCTGGGCGTCATCTGGGCTCTGCCCGGTCTCAAACTTGCTCTGTCCTCATTACTCGCCCTTATCACTGGCCAGGAACTCAACTCAATCTGACAGCAGGCCCCGCCACTGATCTGAGAGGTTATGAACCTAATGAGCCCGCCCATTGATGGGATGGCTTCAGACAAGCTATCCCAGAGTCCCCCTGGGGAGCGCTGCCACAGTCACACTCTTCACCTCCCTCTGCAGCCTCTGCCTCCTCAGTTTCTTTCATCCTTCTTTCAGAAATCTGCCTGTGAAAAACACCTTCACCATTTTGCTGTTTGCACCAGCAGTGTGTATCAACAAAATGACGTGTGTTTCACAAATAGCTTCTTCTCACTGTGATGTTTCTGACATTGGGTTGGATTTTTGGCTGAACAGAGGTCCCTCTCCAATCTATTGGAGCGTTGGAGGTGTATTCCAGACAGGCAAAGCTGAAATTTATAAATTCCCTTGGAAGCACAAGGAATGTTAGAAATAAATCAACAAACTGTTTCATACATGGTTTATCTTCAGGCCTATAGCTCTACAATCTAAAGGGGTTTCCCCTGTAGAACCCTGTTTACTGCATCATGTATTGATTAGTAGGCTATTTTTTTAACTGTATAGTAAAGGGCAGATCATCAACACTTCACTCATTCATTTGCACACTTGAAAAGACCTTGCTCTTGAATAGAACTCGATTTTCTCTGGCCTATTTCTTGACTTTGGACTCATGTTTCTGTAGCCACGCTAGCACTCATTCAGTTCATTCCACCACTTTGTTTCAGGCTGAAATATCTCAACAACTGTTGAATGGATTGTCATGATCTACAGACATATATGGTCCCCAGAGGATGAATCCTAATGACTTTGGTGATTCCCTGACTTTTCCTGTAGCATCGTCGGGAGATTTACATCTTTATTTTTTAGCGAACTGTCTTGACAACTATTGGGTGGATTGCCATGGTTTTGGTACATGCATCCATCGTGTTCAGAGGATGAATCCTAATGATTTTGGTGATCCCCTGACTTTTCATGTAGTGCCACCAGCAGGTCAAACATTTCACTTATCCAGTGAAATATCTCTACATCTACAAGATGGATTGGCACAAATGTTGGTACAGACATTAATGTTTCTCAGAGGATAAATACTAATGACCTTGCTGACTTTCTCTCTAGCGCCACCATAAGGTTGATATTTCAGTGGTTCAGAGTGAAATGTCTGTCTGAACTGTTGGATGGATTACAATGCAATTTGGGGCAGACATTCATGGTCTTTGTAAACTGTGGTGATCCCCTGACCTTTCATGTTCATCATCAGGTTGAAATTGCAATTTGTCCAATGCGTTGCTTTATCTCTGCAACAGTTTGGTTTTCTTTACAATGACCCACTAGCATAGCTGTAGACTCTTATTAAAGTGTGACTATTTCTTTTACAACATAGGTTTTCTTTTAGTAGTTTTGTCCATGATTCCTAGTCTGGATGATAGGCACCAGATGTGTTGGAGGGCTGTAGGGATGTAGCATCTTATTCCAATCAATGATTCCAATTGGTTTACGTTTTACCAATTTAATTGCTTGAATCTGGGAACATGGCATGACAACACATATTAACCATATAATGTAACCCACTGATTTTGTAACTTACGCCATTGTACAGCTGTGTTGGGAACTGTTGCCATGTTCTCAGATTTTAGCAATTAAATTGGTGAGTAAAATGTTATCATTAACTATTGGAATGATGGCAAAATTGAAAATATGATACAGTTTGTAAAAACACTAACAATGTCTTCGAATAGGTCTTGAATTATAGAAAGTAGTGTACTAATATTCTCTGCAGGTACTCACATGCCCGAACGGGTCCAGGTGATTGTTTGTTAGCTTGAGCTTCTGAAACGACACCAGTTGCCTCATCCAGTGAGCTCCTGTGGCAGGGGAATCAGGGTGCACATAGAGTCTGCCTGGCATTGCTGGCTCAGCCTTGCCAGCCACCATCCTAGAAACAGATTGAGAGACATGCAGAAGCAAACTGTGATAAGGAAAGAACAAAGTAATTTAATGTTGTCCCTAGGTGTTTCCAAGACCTAGTGGCATCCAACATTTAGAGAATACATCTCGGTTATTCTAACATAGCCTACTAAAAATGTCTATTGCTGTCACCACACAAACCAAGTTTCCTTTACCATAATGTAGCTATATAAAGGCACAGAACACTACTGTCTCAACCCTCACAGTATTAAATCCCTCAGACTGGAAGGAGGTGGCCTCTGCTAAAACATCATTACTAATTATGCTTCTCCAAGGTGTCGCTGAGGAACACCAGAACCCACCAACTGCAGGCCATGCCACAAGATCAGAAACAAATGGCTGTAAAATGTAAAATCTTTCTGCTGGAGATTTTGTGTTCTTTTCAGCTTTTCCTGGCAAAACGTTTTTTGTCCACCCATGCACAACTGGGAGTGCCAGCTCTAATGTCATACTGATGGATGGAGGACTGCAATATCATTGCCTCCCGATACAAGGTCACCTGGAGAAATACTGAGTCCAGTCCAGCAGCTTTTCTTTTCTCTTTGACAACTGTCTTGCCTGTGCCCTGCAGTAAGGAGCTGTAGCCAATGACGCTCTGCAGTAACAGATAGCCATCAGACCATGCCAGGCTTAGATGATCTGCTCTTGTACAATAATTAAAATAAGAATTTTAAAATACAAAAATACTTTGTAATGCCAGTTATACAGCAATATCTAACATCAGCTACTGGTCACACCAGACCAAGTAAGGCGGTAGTAGTAAGACTAATTTATGGCTCTGCAATTGGAAACTTACCACTTGTTATCACAGAACTTGTAGCGGTGGTCATCAGCTGGAACAATGTCAATAAGTAGGATGTATTTGGTTTTGGGGTTCATCCCGTTCACTTTTACCTTGTAGCTAGGAAACATCCTCCTGTTGAAGAATGTAAGGAAAAGTGTTAGAAATGCTCTTATTTGGCTTTCACATTAAGGAAAGGCAATACTTCGGCATTTTAGATTAATTAGCTTAAGCGCCTTCTGCTCAGTAGAGTACTGTACTCAAACAGAAATCAGTGTGGTTAAGGAACCTTTAAGAAGGATTGGATCTAAACTTTTATTTCTACATGCTTGTCAGTTAGCATAAAAAGAACTTCATTTTGATATGCACCCAATTTCAGGGACTGATAAAGCCATGCTTTTACCAAAGGTTTGTGTTTTGTACTGATTGTCTTCTTAAGAAAGGTTGTTTGTGTAGGATAAGTGTAGTAAGATGTGATTAGCTCACTGAATGCAGCTCAGTGATGTTCTTAGGGATTGGCATGAGCAAGGTCCCATAAAGATCATGGAACTGAGAGAACAGTAGGGTGAGAAGCTGCCCTCTCTGAAACCTGAAACAACCTTTGCCTGAACGTCTACGCAGATAACCCCACTAAGCACTTTCCAGAATAAAACCCACTTGCCAAACCTTCCAGGATAATTTTCTTGACATTGCCCTTACTGTCAAAATCTCACATTTTCTCCATGGTATTGATTTGTCTCCTTGCAGGCATTTATTTGGGAGAAGACTGAAATCCTCTCATACTTGTACTACTAAGAGGCCATAAAAAGTATGGGAACACTCTCTATCTTTCATCTTTTAAATGACTCCAGACTAAAAGACAGAATATGCTAATATAGCACTCAAAGCCATAAAACACATGAAGGGAGCTACCTTTAGTGACCTCTTCTGGGAAACCAAAAACGTTTTCATTCCATCTGCGCCAAAGGAAATTTCACAATGGGCTCTGCGCCCCCTTATAAAGCCCTAAGTGGTTTTTAATGGCACCCCAGATCGGACAACAGTTTAGATAGCCGGCCCGTCATTGCTCAAGAGGCTAGGTCAAAAAGGCCTGCAGTATATCTGTGGGTGCTGCCCATGGCAACATGTTCATACATTGGAGGACACTCATGAAAGCCTTACATGCTTTCTGGGAAGATGCAGCATCAAAACCCCTATCGTCATACTTGCTGTTCCGATTGGTGCAAATGTCCTTCTTCAAAGGTCTTAGTGCCTGCCATCATCTGATCATGTTACTGTAAGTACTCCCTCACGTAAGACAGAGAAAGAGGAGGGGGATTGAGGGCAGGTAATTTAAATCTCTCTCCCAGGCTTCAAATCCAATCAGTAGGAGAGATCAGTACCGGTATCATCCTCACTGAAAGACGGGTTAATCTTAGAGGAACATTCAAAGCAGACCTCTGCTCATCTCTGGCTCCACTCACACCATACAGACAGAGCAGATGGAGGCCTGTGTCAACACATGTGGCCCTCAGATTTGTGTAATATGGCCATAGCTACCTAGTGAAGGGCTCTGCTGCTGCTCGCTCTTCAGCTGTGGAAATGAGTCAGCCAGGCAGATAAAACGGATCAAAATATGGCTTGGTTCTGTAGAGATACTAACTTAGCATGGACCTCGAATCACATATGCTCTTAAGGTCTTAGTATGCTTCAAACAAACTAGGTTGTACAGCGTGTCAGCTGACCATGTCTAAAGTGTTTATCTGTTCAGAACAGCCATACTTGAAGTCATAGACAGAGGGGAGATGCAATAACACTTCTCAGATCGTTTTTGTTGTCAGGAATATCTAAATGTGTATATGTATATGTATATATATATGCAAGGCACGGCCTACTGTGCGTATACATGTCAAATGTGAAAGTGTGCATTTTGAATTCAAACAGATCATGACAAGAATAAATATAACATTTTTCCCCCACCTTCAAACTGTTTGAATTTTGAATTAAAAGTCACAGAAGTCAAAAGTAGTGAGAGAGAATCAAATGTAATGTTTTTCTTGTTTTTATGCCATTAGCAGCGGCACAATCATTATAGTCTAGGGTTGAGAAATATGATGACGTATACTAAGAGATGATGGAAATTATTCAGTAGGACTGCTTTTTGACAATATTGGATTAAAAGGATTTTTTGCTTCAATGTGATGAACTAGCTTTACTTTTTCAGGTATTTAATTTTCTGGACACTCACAACTGGTTAGTTTATCTAAATGGTGAATCTCAGGTGAATTTCCACAAAATTTACAATAGTACACATGTTGATATTGGGATACAACATAAAATGTGATTTTATCCGTACTGGCCACCCTTATTGTAGTCTATGTGTAGCTGTTCTCAGACAAAGTGGCTTTCGTGTCAGTCCTGTCGTTGAGCTGCCTGTGTGTCTGTCTATAATCTCACTTGTGATGAAACATGGTATATCTTGGTGTTGCATACGTGCTAACATCTATAAAACACCATAGGTATTGCAACTCTGGACAATTGATTTCCAAAGGCGGACAACATGAAGGCATACATATACATACGGTGGTGTGACTAAGTGAGTGAGTTTAAGAGGAGCATGAGAAATGGAAGTTGGAGAGTGTGTGTATGATATCAGTGTCAGTGTGTGTGTGTGTGTGTGTGTGTGTGTTTCTGTGCCCAGCCAGCTGTTTCTCTTAACAATCCCACATGTTTAGGCCGTCCAGTGATCCATTCCCTCTCTGGGAATCTCCAGTACCACGGCGAGATCAAAAGGAGCGTTGGGGGGGCGGATGATGAAGCGCTACAACCTAGTAGACTCGGCCTATTGTGGGCGCCGGATTCCTCTTATCAACCCGCCGCTGCTCTCTTGACGGGCTGTGTACAAAGAGGGAGAGTGAGGGAAGAGCTGCGCTGGGTGCTTTGAAGAGGGAGGATTACGCCTGGACAATGACACTCACAATAACAAGTCTACCGGGCTCAGCGAGGTGCTGCATGGAAGCAAGTTTCATCTCAGGGTGTTGGGAAAATGTGGGATCCCCTGCATGATGGCCTGGCCGCTGTGCATCTGTACCTCCTCCCCTGCCACCTCCTCACATGTTACTACAGGGGGTCCCAATCTCTTTTTAAAACAGAACACCCAGGATTTTTTTATGGCATCCCCTTCATCACATCATCACAAATATGTTGATAATGTAGGCTGCCAGTTTCAGTGTTTTTTTCTTTTTCCTTTTGCAGTAAATTTTGGGCATAAAGTACCAAGTGTATAGCCAATGTTAGCTGCGCAACCACATATTTAATAGGATTTTTAATGTGGTGCTATCTATGTTTATTCCCTTTTTCTTGAACAAATCTTGGCACAAGAACCACTATGTTAGAATATAGCGGCCACTAGAAGAAGGTCACTCCATCTCCCCTGACATGGAAACACAACTTCATCCCCTGGTGATAGGCTTACAGTATGCCTTTTGCCTTTAGATTGGTGCCATCCAAAGACATCATGCTGCTATAAAGATCTTCATTTTTAATGACAATCATTTAAAGTAGATTCATCTTTGATTAGGGTATTATTAGCTTTATCAGTTTGTTGTGACAAAACATAAAGGTTTCATACATAAATCCTACTTCTGCATATTTTTATGTATATGAATGTACTGAATAAACACACGTGTTGAGGCCAAATTCTCCCTATTTAATACTACAAAACTACATTTGAGTTGGTCTCGAAGAGAACTGTTTATCTAATTGTTTTAATCTACAGTGTGTGACAGGAAGTACACCTCATTAATGATCAAGAACGTGTCAGTGCTCATAGGTTCCAATCTGTTAGAAGTCTGTTTGTTAGGACTTTTGATGTTGTGTTTTTAAATGAAGCTTTTCAAGTTTTCAACTTTAAAACGCCTCAAAAACACATCCCACATGCTCAATGTTCAGCAGCATTTTAGCTGCTTTCAGACACAGCTGACAACATCGCAAAACAAAAGTAACACTGACAGTTTCTCATGTAATGTTTCAAATGATACACATAACACTTAACATTTTGACATGACACAACCCCTCACTCTCACAGGTTTCCATCATACTCAACACCCTGCAGAGCCACGCTGCCACTTCATCCCAGCCATCGCTCTACCCTGTTTTCACTCTTTCCCCTTAAACTTTGACCTTTTAGTTCCACATAGAATCGCATAGTCACTCACCATCTTACTGTATCATTCGCTGAAGACTATCTTTTTAAGAGATGTCCTGCATACCCTTCTCCCTTTTTGATGGTTTTTACAATCTGGGTCTTATCATAACTTCAGCTAAGATAATGATTGTGACACATTGTCATTGCTAGCCACAGCTGTACAGTGGAACGTACTGGACAATTGGACCAAAGAGCAGAACGTTTTTAAACAGCTTCTCAGTTTTACCATGGTATCTAAGCCTGTGCTTTTAGGCACCTAAGTGGGGATCTGGACTCCTAAGAGGTCACAAAATAAATTATGAAGATTATTGACAGGAGAGGCAAGTGGACATATTTCTGCCACACAAAATACTTTTTTCAGATTTTTTTCCCAATCTTTGCTTTTTAGATAGTACTAGATAGGTTTACTTCTACAGGCCTCTAAAAATATTCAAATGAAATGAACTGAGAAGGAGAAAAATCACTCTTTGGATGAACTGTGTACAACTCAAAGACAAATCCAGCCTATGGTGAGGGGTAAGGGCTCACAAATGGACATTGTTTCGTTTGAAAGGCTCACAAGCCAAAAAGGCTGGGAACAACAGGGCTATATCACTTATTTGTAAATGTCTCTAGCAGTTGTGTTGCATCCCCATGTCTGAGAAGATTAGCTGCAATGGGAATGATGGACAGAAGTACAGAAATAATCCCCTCGTGGCACTGTTTACACTGGATGCTGTTTTAAACTGACCAATCAGACGTGCCAGAGGAAATGGGGACTATGGTGATATTATATGGGATGTGAAACAGAGGGACATTATTCTGTGCAGTGGGATGTGTGTGTTCAAGACGCACAATCTTGCTAATGTAACATACATGCTCCAAGAAATCAATGTGCTGTTGCAGCTAGTTAGGAAACATTTAAACATCTGACTAACACCTATTTGCTGATACATGAAACTAATGCTTTGGTAGCATGCAGCATTCAGTGATGTAACCCTACAGACCTTCCAAAAATAGTAAACGAGTCTTGCTTTGGTATATCTGACACCAGTCTCAATTGATTTAAGATTTTGTTTTCCAAACATTTTTCCGACTATTTCTGACTATACCTGTCACTGTTGTCCTGGGCGATGTCAGAGATTTGACAGAATCAAACAGACAAGCACAGATTAAACTTTCAGAAGTTATCAATAATTACTTTACTACGATTAAGAGTACCCAATGATAATCTAAGCCTGGTTTAGATTATCCTTTTTTTACTTTTCTTGTCTGCTCTGTGATTAATATTTTAAACATTATTGGAGAATCACTGGAAATGAGTCTCACTTTACAGAAAAGTCTGACTTAATACAATGTTCTACTGTATTTTACTGGGATACTAACATCCTCTTTGCTACAACAATGTCTTCTGTCATGATAACACGTTGACTAGCTCTACATGCACTATTCATAACATACTTGAATAATTCAGTCCAGTGTTGATATCATTTAGTGAGTTCATTTTCAAAGCTGTTGCTTCTGGAGGATGAAGCCCCATTTTTGCGTGACCTTCAGCATGTCTGCTGCAGACTGACTGTAGGTGAACCCAGACAGGTTTCCCAGCACAGCTGCATAGCTAAACCGCTGCACAGCCCTTCAAAGGGCTTTAAGGATTCAGAGCCCACTTCATCAGCTGGACAAGGGAAAGCCCATCTCTTACGGTTATGCAGCATTAAGGAAAAAATGTGGTGACCTTTTACATTTTTTTACTGGAAAAAAAACCCATCCCATGAGGAATGAGAGGCAGAGGTCGATTTGAGAGTGTACTCATTCTCTGGTTAATGTCCAAAGGCATCACTATCTAATCCTCAGGTCGCATTAAATCCAACAAGCCAAGCAGTCATTTGTGTTTTCAATTATATAGTCACTGCTGCAGGAACGTTCTGTCTCTTCCTGAAAGACAAACTTAGAACTGCTATATGTTACTATCAGCTGTCTACACAGATGGTCACAAAAAGGTATGATACTCATTTTACGTAATGAATCCATCACTTAAATATCACTTTCTCTGTAATTTTCCACAAACTACTACATGTTTTTCTCCTGAAGAATATGAGCAGCTCTTAATATATTATCTGACCAACAACATATCAGCATTCTCCAGGCTTGCTGAAAATCCAGTGAAACTGTTTGCTTTGAGGAAAGGCTGATTCAAGCCACTACATCACTTTTGGTGATGAATAAACTCAAGTGTTAATGCTGTAATGCATTATGTTATAAGTAGCAACTTGATCTGAATCCCATTTTTGTGTGGTTTGTAAAATAATGATTAATCATGTAACAGTTGAGGAAAGTAACTATGTACATGTACTAAATACTATTTTCTGCTGTTTTATACTTTTACTACATTTCTGAGCAAAATATTGTACTTTTTACTGCACTACATTTATCTGACTACAGTTACTAGTTACTTTACATATTAACAGTTTAAATACAAAACCTATAATCATCTTATAAAATGATGCATTGTTACAGATTAAACGCCCCAACAGTACATGAAATACTTAAAATGAGCTCTACTTTGACCTGCTACAACATTAACATGCTCATGTTAATGCATCAGAAATCAAAAATAATCATGAATAATGAAATAAAATATATAATGACAGAATAATCTGAAAGGGGCCATTGTGCATAACAAGTACTTTTACTTTTGATATTTCAAGTAACTTTTGTTGCTCATACGTTCTGCATTTTTACTTGGGTCAGATTTTAAATGCAGGACTTTTACTTGTAGCAGAGTATTTTTTACAGTGTGGTGTTGCTATTTACTACTTAATAATTAGCGCTACAAGAAGTATTTATATCTTTCACTACTACTAAGGTCATTTCTAATAATGGAATTAATAGATGCACTACCATATAAGCACACATACACACAGATTTATATTTCTACTTTTCATGCAAAACATGACTTTTTTGCGGTGGATTAGAAACATGTTTAAATTGAGAATAAGAGCATTGTGACCAGTTTTTAACCTAAAAATAACTTATAGACTGAGCTGTGACTGATAGATGGAGTGTTCGCTGCTTTACTGACCTGCCTGCTTTAGTAATGATCATCTCGGTGCCGGCCTCATGGAACTTCTTCCACAGCTCCCTCTCATGAAGAACGACCTTAATGTTCTCTATGCTCTGAAAGAGAACGGAAATCAATGTTAGCACTCAACACAAACCAAACCATCTCGTCACCACAACCTATTAGAAATAGGGTATCAACAAAAACATAATCTAAAATATTTGCACAGACACGCTACAGAGCAATGCATAATGCAGTGTATATCAATTTGAAAATCCACTCCAGATTTTTACTGCATTTTATTGATTGAAGTATTTCATTAGTTTTGACACAAGATTCATCAAAGTACAATTAATGAAAAGCTGGCTTTAGGTACTGTTGGTATGACACACTCTTTAGTGTAAACAGATGTGTCCGCTGTTTTGTTCTCCACTGAACCTTGCTAGGAAACAAGTTTTGATTTATTTTTTAAATAGAAAATCCAAATCAACATGTCCTTCCATTTAATAAAGTTCTGACTATGTAGAGAATGATCCCTCCAAGTTTCAACAATCTATAAACTGTGTGTGCCATGAGAAGCAACTGTGTGTGTTTTTGCTGAGTGGACTCAAGGGTCTCCATGTGTACCTGGTCGGGCTCGCTGGAGCTGGGAATGGTGGGAGCTGTGGACAGACCCAGTTGTGACTGGTCTGGAAGGAGATCTGTCTCCCCGCCGGTCTGGGCCCGGCTCATACGTTCATCCGTCACAGCTGAAACCTTCTCCTGCAGCATCTCTGCAGGATTAGAAACATACTCAGCTGTCAGACTTATCAGTGAGTAGCTGTGAAAGCAGAGAGAAGTGCCCGCTGGCATGTGACACAGATATAATATAGACTCTCTAATGCAAATAATACATGTCATAAATCCCATACTATCATGCGCCACTGATTACCTCACTGCCATCAAGTTTTTCTCAATGCACATATTCAGTATAGCCTATAGACTGCTACATGTATGTGTAGTCTGCTCGCCACACTATGTTGTTGCACTTCCAGTGAGTGTGAGGGCCATTAGGCCTGTACCATGAGTGCTACTGTTAAACTCCAAGTTGCCAAATTCTACATTAAGCTACATTCATTTTACTGGGTAATACATTTGTTTTTACTGAGAATATAGACAACATTATGAATTATGTAACTATGTAAAAATGAGGACTGTGAAAAAGAAGCATTGTATTGACAATGTTGAAATGGATTAGGATGTTGACCTGCATGGGAGAATTTGTATTTAGATTATTTCTCTGTATTTATTTATTTTTTTAATTTGTAGTTGGCGGTCATCATTTACTATTCTTTTCAGTCCCATTTTACTCAAACTACTTTTTATTTTTTACTTTTACTTTTTAAGGCCTCTAAAATATACCCTCAATACATCATTTGCAACACTGAAATTTAAACTGTCAACTCATTTTATCATTGTGTTAACACATTTCCCTCCTGCTCAGTGATAATAAATCTAAAAACCAGCTGATGATTCCACCTTTTTTCCTACCCAGTGATAGTTACATTACATCCTCTGTTTAATTTAAATGTAGGTGATGTGGAGGTAAAATGTTGATGTTGCAGCTCAGCTCACACATTTTAAACAGGCTTTTGAATGTAAATTGAAATCTCTGACATTTAATTGTAGTGTATAACCCCCCCTCCCTGAAATGAATACCTGTCTTGCTACAAGCCACGTATGTTTTGGCTATAAAAAGACTTACTTGAGTTGCATTAATAAGCCAAACTAAAGAATTAAAAATAGTCTGAATGTCAAATGTGGACATAAAAATCCAGCAGATATTTTTTCTCTGCTCTGCTACATCACCATATGTTTGTAGCACAAGAGTGCACATTTCTTCAGCAAACACAAGCTCATTTGTTTGGTTTGGCCTGGGTGTCCAGCCACCAGTTGCTGTTGTTGGTGAGAAAGTCTGGCAAAGTCGCTTGACGGTGGACAATAGCAGTTAAGAGTGGCGTAATATTAGATGCAGACGTGGAAAAATGGCTCAGTTGATCATAAAGGGAAACTTTACATTTACTTAACGTGTTCTCTTGACATGACTGAAGACCACGTTTCACATATTGCTGTTTACACTATTTGTCTCCCACTCTTTGACTACACATGATATAATTTAAAAAGTTAGATTCAATATGGACAAAATAAATTCCACATATTAACATATGAACAATACTAAATCACTAATCAGATTTCAACTATTTTAGATATAATCAATATAAATGGTCTCTGTAAATAATATTATAAAGAGTACGGTCTAGACCTGCTCTATGAAAAGAGCCCTGAGATAACTTCTGTTATGATTTGGTGCTATATAAATAAAATTGAATTGAATTGAATAAATTTAGGCAATACAAAAGCAATACAAAATCAGCAATGATATACAGTATAAAACTAAATAAGGTTAACACTGTTTCAGTGTGGCATCCCATCATGCAACAGGGCAAACGTCACACATCAGTTCAGCATTTTTGTACTCGTCCGCTCTGAAGAGGTCACAAACTCCTGCACCGACTTTACGGTCTCATCCGGTATCTAGAGAATCCCGGCAGCTAGTAATGGTCTCGTGTGAGCCTCAGCATGTACAGACTTAAAGCTGTTTAGCTCCATGACAGGCAGTCAGCAAGTCAAAACCTCTGCTTTTATTTTAGATTAGTGGAAGAGACTCTGGATCAAAGCCTCAGCAGCAAATCACACTGACATACTGTGATCATAGCTGTAGTAAAAATGCAACTGAGAGTGCACTTTGGTATGGGAATGCATGTGAAGCACTGTAACACGTTGTAAAAGTGACGCACCTGAAGGGCAGATTTTCATTTAATTATGAAACATGCAGGGATCAAAAGCAGCTTCAAACTAGATGGATTTGATTTTTTAACAGGAATGGACCAAAACCAATGAAAAAATCTGGTGAAACTAACAGTGCGAGTAAAAATAGAGGATCTATTGTCACTATGTTGACGGTCCTATGTCCCCCTGTCTCTCACACCTACAGAACCACTGCAGATTGTCATTCACACTGCTTCATAACCCCTCATCTGTGTCTGCGTCTCATCCAGCCGCTGCTGCTCCGAACTTCACGTCTGCCTTCAGCCTCTCGAGGGTGTCATTCAGCTCCAGACTGCACGCACTGCGTTTTGAGTGCTACTTACAAGGCTCGAACTATTGGTGAGGAATTAACAAACCAGTTATTTCTGCTTCATACACATTATTAAAAATGCCCCTTTCTTGCTTGAATTTAAAAGCATTTCAACACTTCAGACTGACATATTTCATATTCCGACTATAATCTGTCTTTCATTTCATGTTTCAGCGATTGTATTTCACACTGACCACAAGTTCTCATCACTCTCCTATACCTTCATAGTGTTCTCAGTTATTTTAACGACCTATCTTTCTGAAGAAATTAGGCCAAAACTACGCAAAGTACTGAACATCAGGGTAAAACCTGTTGCTTTCTTCTCCCTGCCCCAGAAAGCCCGGTGCTGTTCATTTCTCAGGGTTGCATACTGGGGATATGGGCCTGTAAACACAGAGCGGCCACTCTCTTAGTCATGAAAGTGGTGAGGCGGCGTCCAGAGTAAACTGATGGAGACATTTGTGAAAGCTAATAAAGATAAGGGCTGACAGGGAACTGGCCACAGAGCCTTTTTTGCAGTGTGAAACTGGGCCTTTCACTGGTCCTGTTTAACTGAGCAGCAGTTTGTTTCTGTCACTCTGGACACTCAATCTGAAAACTATTCAGAGCACGTATTCCCACGCACACTATGCCATACTGACACCTGTCAACACTATAAAAAAAGTTAATAAATGAGAACAGCAGTTTTTTTCTAAAGTGCTACTAGGGGTCAGTTCATGATATTTTGAATACATAACGTTGTATTGAAATGTGTAAAATCCTCAAGGGAGTCTGGTTTGTGCCTGCTGTTTATACTGTAAGACGTGTTTGCTTTAAATGAATCTACTTGTAAAACATTACAATGCATTTCAAGAAGAAGAAGTAATGGCTGTGCAGCAGTGATAAACAGTGTTATTTTGTGTGTAGTGTAATTTTCCTGTGCAGATGTGGAAAGTCTGGAAGAATCTAGAGGATACATTTGAGCATTCCCACGTAGAGAAAGAGTTCAGAAAAACACAATCGTCCCTGGTGCACATTTGACTACAAATTTTATTTAGCTCCACTTTTTTCCCATGCTGCTGGTGGAAGTCACGTGGTCTGGCCACTATCAGTATGCATCATATTCTAATCTGCAACATTACTCAAATCCTTTCAGGAGGTCTGCAGAAAGTAGAGCCAGACTTTTAAATGACAAATAAAAAGCCAGAGAAGCATTAAAAAATATATATGATTTATGTGTGTTAGATAGGCTATATGAGATGTGTGTGTGTGTGTGTGTGTGTTAAGTGAGACTGCTGTAATACATTTCAATCTGCCGCCATTTTGTGTCTCCAGCTCTGATGCATAAAGGCCTGAGCATCAACAGTGAAGACATTTCAGTCTAAACAACAAACAATATTAGATGACGAATACATCAATATAGCACGCAAAAAAAAAAAAATAGTCCAACATCTCTAATCAACTGCATAGTCTGACAGTATTTAATTTCACTTCACTGCAAATACGCTACAACCCACTGAAACAGAGATTCCTTTTGGAAAATCCCCCTAAAATGATCAAATATAGGAAATAGATTCAAGCATTTAATCTAACCACATTACAAACGTTTCCACAGAAACTCCCACGGTGACTTCAGTGCCCATCAAGGGTGGCTTTCCAACTCTGCTCCATAGGAAAAAACTATTACCCAATGTCTTGACGACGGCTACTTTAGATTAATTAGGAAACGAACACGAAAAACCCTTCTAACACCGTCCTCCATATTCGAAAAATATTTTAAAAATAAAACTTTAAATGTAAAATATTCACGCCATTATTTCATTACGTTCAAATTGGCATCTGTTAATACCTGCTAAGTACAGGCCAATATTTAAGCAATACAATTAAAACGTAAAGTTCTAATTATATAATAATAATAATAATAATAATGTGTTAAAAATAATGTGTTGTTATTATAAATTGCTGTAATAGTTAATACAAAATTAAATATAGCCTACATCTGTAAATTAGACCAACATTTTTGCTGAACTTTAGTATGATATTATTATATAATAATAACAATGTAAAGAATAAAAGACCACAGACAAAAAACAAGCAATACGCAATAGACAGGGAAAAAAATCTAATTTGCTGGACCACTTTAGCCTGTTTCACACTCCTTCACCGTGTTTCTGCCCAGTACTGTCAGATTCAAATCTTCCATATCAGATTGTCGTGCCGTGGGAGTTGAGTAGTCTAATGATCGCAGCTGATTTCCCTCACGGAGGAATACACACACGTATTTTAAAGCCCTCCTGTCCTCTGACCCTGTCTCCTTAATACACCCGCCTGAAACAGACAGCGCTGTTTACAAGCACGCAGATAATCAATTTACAGTGCAGCTAATCAGCAGCAGCACCAACGTGTCTCTACTGTACCTCATGCAGTCAGCTATCATCTGCTTAAATCCATCCCTGTGCACCGCAGCTCTGTCTTCAGCCTGTAAACAGCGGGGTGTTTCCCTTCCCACAGCGGCTGCACGTGCTTTTAAAAACGCCTGTTCTCAAGCGGGACTCTGGAGGCTGCAGCGGCGGCTGTCCGCTGGGAAGTGTCGGTGCGTCGGCCGGTTCGGCTGCCTTAGTGCCTTTCAGCTTATCCAGCACCGAGCTGAGTTCTGCGCCTGTGCAGTGCGCACTCTGAGCTCTGAGGGGGGGGGGAACTCAGTGTGGTGTTTTCTTGGAATCACACACACACGCACACACACATTGCTACACGTTGCACACACACAGTTGCTCAGCCCCCTTGATGTGTGAAAGCAGCAGGGAGAGAGTGATTTGTCCCCCTGCTTCTCTCACCGGGCTGGTCCTGACGCTGCAGCGGGAGAGCAGCGCCTTTCAAGTGGACTGTGCATCCTCTGAGCCTCGGTAACATCCAGTCACCGGGCAGCAACACACTCCAGCATGCACTTCTGCATTCCATTTACTGTATAATCATGTTCCATATTATCTTGCTTTGAGATAATACATTATTTGATAGGCTAATTGAATTGTACTTGCCTGAATGGACTTGTCAATATTGAGCCGCAGTGAGGTGAACCGTCTCCACATCATTACTTCAGGTCAGCAGGGTGGACTACACCTCAGGAAGCCTTTCATTCACCTAAATTGATGCTGACACACTGCTACAGATGTGGCCACAATGAAAAACCGTCCACAGCAAACATTTTACTTTCACAAAATACTTTACTCAAGAAGATTACTCCATCATTCACTTGCCTCAGGAAATGATGACCGCCCTTCAGCGCAGCGACAATAGCCTACACCTCAAGAATTAGGCTCTTTTTTAACAAGAATAATTTAAACTCCCAAAAAACTCTGTTATCTAGAAAACCAGATATTACCTCTGACCGGCAATATATTTCAATACATAGATTTACAAAAGATAGCAGTTAATATTTAATATAAAATAGACTACACAAATCTATAGGGTACCTCAAAAACAATCTGCAATCCGTCTAAAGCATCATGCTTCCTCTGGCTAGTCATACATCTCAATAAATCGACTCGTGAGAGAATCTCTGCCAATTTACAAAATAAAATGCAGTAATCCAGGCCTAACTGAAAAAATACGATTGGTCGACCTCGAAAAAGTTTAGCGAGTATGAGTAACAGACTAAAACACGTAGGCTGCCTTTGTTATTTGCAAAGTGGTTTTCTAGTGTCAGAAAAATGGGTCTAGTATCAGGGCCCCGTTTTGTTACAATAAAGAAAGTTTTAATGGAACTTCTTCCAGTCCTCTCTTTGAGTGACCTATAGAGTGTTTATTTGGCACTTTACAATGTTATTAAAATCTTACTAATGTATGAAGCGCTTCAAACATATCATGTTAACGTTCCTGGATTATTTGTTACAATTTTGCTTTTTTATTTTGATCAATTGTCGGTCTTTGAGTTCTTTTGGTTCGACTCTGAACCGCAACAGAGGGCCCTTACTTTTTTTTTTTCTTCTTTTTTTCATATTGCAGATATCGCCTATGGGATCATGACTACTCAACCAATGATTTGATTTAAAGAAACAAACCAAACTCTGGTAATATATATATATATTAAAAAAACTAGATTTGACACAGTGACGGCTCATATGGATCACTTCATGCGTTTAAATGATCCTTCAGTGAACTTTCCAGCCTCATCATAACGGCCTGAATGTAAAACCCCTTGGAAATGATATTCTAGGAACTCTGCAGCACCAAGCAGGTTACGCTGTGGCACGTTGCCCTTGTGTGTAGTAGCCTAATAACCCGCCAGCAGCCATCACTCTGCAGACATGCAGCCTCTCGGTGGTGGATGACTGACGCGTAGGCCGCGCTGTGTTCGCAGGTGAAATATGCGCTTGTGGTTTTGCGGTAAATGAAGCACAAGTCTGCAGCGCGTCTATAAATCAGGTGCCAGTGTGACTTATATATCTGTTGGTGACATGAGCGATTGAACGGCCATCGTTTGTCATTCGGCCGTGTGTGTGTGTGTGTGTGTGTGTGTGTTTGCAGCTCTGCTCCGCTGCCTTTCCAAGCAGCCTGATAGCGCTGCTGACAGACACTCTGCTACGACTTTCTCCAACTGCTGAAAAGTGGAGATTGAGCTGCTGCTGCTGGGTGCTTTATTCTCCAACCTCAAACTATTAACTACACACACATTCTCGCCCTGCCTCATTTACACTCCAAACCTCACACCCTCTGCTTAATTTACTCCCATCTAAAGTCGATACATCAGTTATTTTTATTTTATTATTTTCATATTTTTCACGTTACACATTTAATTTGCTTGTTGATTGAACTATTAGCTGTAAAATAACGCCTGAGGTGTGTTTAGCCGAGTGCGCGGATGTCTATCCACACCATAGAAACTCTGCAAAAGCCTTCATTGTGATGTCGCTGCATTTATCTCAGTAATGCCCTTATTCAGTCAGAGCCAATTAGACAATCCGTCTAATTAGCCAGAACGCAATTATAATAAAGCCTGCACTCATTCAGAGCCTGTGGAGTCTGGTAGATTCAGCATTCATTAGGGAGAATTATGGGCCTTATATCGCCCAGCTCTAATAATATCAGTGCATGTGGCAGTTCATGAGTTACACATAAGGCCAAAGCCTGTGGAATTACTGTGAATAGGTGGGAAACCTGCAGAAATGTGACTGTTTGTCCATAGTAACCAAACAACTTTACATGCAGGAGTGAATCAGAAAATGCTGTTTCATGCTCATTTTTGACAAAATTAACTATTTTAATTTTTGACAGGCTTTAGCTTTGCAGACATGCACCAGACTCCATAGAAAAATCGACAGTTTGAAAAAGCATTCTATTTAAGAAACTACTGAGCAATTTTGGATCAGTGTTAGTGATCTCTGTCCATTCTTACCTCCCGCTTCGCTCTCAGTTCAGCCTGACCTCTGTGCTCCTTCAGTCCCCTCTCCACTGGGGGAATGTCAGTCCTCACTGTGCCAGACCCAAGCAGCACCTCTGCAAGGCAATCAAAATGTTAGATTCTTTTTTTTTTTTTTATAGCAGCAGAATTGAGCTGAGGTTCTGGAGGGGAATTGAACCTCCACACACTCCCACTGTCACGTGGTCGGAGCAGGAGGAGGTTACAGCTGCAGTCAGTCTGACACTAGTGTCGGACTGGGAAATATGACTTCCATTTGATGATCAGTGGAAGGGAGACAAACGACAGTATCCACAGGACTCAAAATACCTTATTTTATACCCTATAACTCTATTTTCATATAACCTTCCATCAGTGTGATAAAAAACACAGTGTTCATGCAACTACAATCAGGATTAACTCTATAGGTGTATCCTCCACTGAATCCCTAACTTTGTTACATTCTATGTGGTTGTAAATTAATACGTCCTGCTTGTGTTCCACATAGTGTCTTAAGTATTACATTATAGGAACATTGCTATATTTCATGTTAATAGTCTGCTCTTTTCATAGTAATATTTTATCAATACAAAAAAGTGCAAATCGTCGCTGTCCAGTGAAAACCCTGTATCTCCAAATGAGGTGATTTTGAATTTTTTAAATAAACATGTTTCCCTTCCTTTATGGATTGAGAAAATCGACCTTCTTCTGAAGTTAAATAAACAATTTAAAAACTCATCAGATTTTCTCAAAAACGCATTCTCGCATGGCTGAAAACAGGGCTGCTGTTTCAGCTAATGAAAAGTAGCTCTATTGGAGCTACATGGTTTTGACAGGATAACGATGACCTGCAAGAAAATCAGCAAATTCCTGTTTGTTTCTCAAAGTGCAACGTTGTCCACTTTTCTGATTAAATGTAATTTTTAGGTGACAGGCCTGGAAAAAGATATACATTTAATTTTAGCTATATGTTATGTAAAATCATTTTTTTATGATAGTTAAACAAGGTGTAGACGATGTCAAAGTATTAAATCTGAAAAACTCATGGACATTTTGCAACTACATAATATTATATACATACACAAGTGTTGTCTATGAAGGTATCTATTGAATAGATTTATGTTGTGTTGACTATGTTGTTGTTTTTATATTCCAGGTCATTTTCCTGCTTTAGGTCATTGGGATCCGACTATTTTCAAACTGTGAATCTACATTTTGCATTGCTGAAAACAAGTCTCCCACATGTCTGAATAAATGATTCAGACATTCAGACATAAACTGCTTTGCTGCTCTTACATTCATTTTCACCCCCTGGTGTATTATCAGTGCTTTAGGCTGCGTGTCTTGGACACCTCTGAGATTGTCAAGCTGAAAACATGGTTCATCTTCTAAGTTCTAGGTGGTGCAGTGGGTAAACTGCTTCAGTTTCACTAATTTAGCTGCTGTTGGTGCTGTGGTGGAAGGAGGGGGGGGGTGTCAGATTTACAGTGGTGGTAGTCTGGCCTTTTCTCTCCCTGGCAAAACATTTTCTTGTGTAATTGGCAGGAGGTGGGGAAACGAGGTCTGGCTAATGCACGCCACCACATTTCTTACTCCGTCTGTTCTAGGCCTCCTTGTTTCTTCTACAGTCAAAATGGCAGAGGCTGAGGCTCCTTTCTTGTTAGCTGGATACAGTGTCAGCCCCCTCCCCCTCCTCATTCTCCACACTGCTTCATTTCTAATCACTGATTGGCCATTTTCACTCCTGGCCAATGTTGAGTCTAAAGTGGCCGCAGTACGTCACAGACAAGGTGGAGATTTCTGTCTGGGCTCCCCTCCTCAGGCCTCCAGTGTAATATTGTTCATGGCTGACCTCCAATACATTGCACAAGCACGCTTTAGCACATACTAGGATAGAGTTGTTCTGAACATCATGTCGTATTGAGTATTTAGATACAATATGTGATTGATTATCCCACTCTTTCCCAGTTGGATTTAAAGATGGATGTGCCTGAATTTGGAGCACCTTGAAAACTACTTTCCTGTATGTTTTTGTGTATAAGAAACCTTTAAAGCTGCACTAATCAATATTTTTACATGAACAATGGATCATATGACTATGTGTAACATGAAAGGTGTCGCTCATAGTGACAAACCCACAGATAATTATCACCCAACTCTGCAGTTTGTTCCCCTCAGCTCTTAGCAGTTTTGCATCTTTTAGCTCATTGTTTTGGTTTTATGGCCCACAACGGTCTAGACCTGCTCTTTATGACAAAGTGCCCTGAGATAACTTTGTTATGATATGGCGCTATATAAATAAAACTGAATTGAATTGAATTGAACTTTACTGTTTTGGTTCGGTCTCACTCCTTTCATCAATCTTGTTTCCAGCAGCAGCAGGCAACTGTTTTCCGCAGTTGCCTGATGGGTGTTTCCAGCACCAAACAGCAGACAAACCATGTTAGCTCCTAGCTTGTGAACGTAGTGCAGTATTCAGCAGCTAAAGAGCCAGGTATTTCCCTCAGGAGTTGGTGGAGACCAAAGCAGAGCTAAAAGGAGAGTAAATATTGAACTTGTTAGGTGGCTAACACGTTCATCATAACAACTTTATCAGGTGATAATATGTCAGTGTTTTGTTTAAGTTGTTCCTCTGCCCTGATGTGGCAAACAAATCAATTGACATTTTGCTACGCCCCGCCCCCATTAATTGTTGTTACTATGCCTGTCAGGCTTTCCGTTGTTGCACATCGTGTAGTTTACAATTATAATGGTGGCAGATGTACCACTCGAAATTCTTAGTAATATTTGAAACTGAATTGAACAGAATTGAATTGAAACAATGGGTCCTTGATTTCAGATAGAGGTTGTCAGAAGCAGGCTTCTCATTTGTAGCCAGCAACCATCCATTTTCTTGGCTGAAATGACAACTGTCACAAGCAGATTTTATAAGCTGTAGCTATCTAGCTAATGAAGCTAATGCTAGCTTCATGTTGGTTGAGTTGGTAGACTTTTATTGTTTCCCGCTTACTTGTTTTCAATTCAATTCAATTCAGTTTTATTTATATAACGCCATATCATAACAACGTTATCTCAGGGCACTTTAAAAAAATGAGATTCTTGTAAAAGGGGGTCTTAAATATGCACATGACGGCTACATACACCATACCATGCTAAGAGACTGTCCCAGGCATCCTCGCCAGTTGATGATCCATGCAGAAGACATTGAAATAAAGAAACAGCCTTGTTCTTGTATTGCACAGTAGAGCTAGCCAGTCCTAGTATTATTAAGTATGATAAAAGGTCAGATGACATACAATTCTTTTAATCCAATTTAATCCATCTTGTTTTAATCTAATTTATTGGACAGAGCAGACCATTTCGTAACTTTACCATGTGTCACAATCCAGGAACACATCTGACAAAACAAATATCAACTCAAGGTCCACTTAATAGCTTTTTCCTTTGCTTTCAACTGTTTCACACGGTTTTCATCATCAGATGGAATTTGCTCAGTTGTCATGGACATGGATCTGTTGACATGTCACATACGACCTCAGTGGCTGTTATGATTTCCTCCATATCATTTGTAGAACTTCTCATCTGCTTTAAAGACAATGTGATCCAGTTGAAAGCTGCACAAAAATCTTTTGTCAAATGTATTCCTGGGTTCTAACTCACAAGTCCTGTACATTATTAAGACTCTGCATTCATAGAAAATGTAATGTTGTGCTTGAATGTTTAAATTTAAGTTTGTGAAACATTTGCTAAAAAGCTTTTCTGCACTCCAGGAATCCAGAAAATCCTGCTGATTGGATGATGCTGATGAGGGTGATTCAGTTCAACTGGAAAAGGCCTAGGAAACAATTACCCCCTTAAAGGGATGGTTGTTATTTTTATTTGTTTGGACATTTGCTTCACATGATATGTAGTGTTGTTTTGAACATGTCAGAGAGTACATCTTCATTATGTGGAGGGATTAAGCTGTGTGGTCACATTAGATCGAGCCCCAAATCCTCTGTGGCCAATTAAAGGAAGAGTGGCGGTTTAGCTTTCTGCAAGTTTAGTCACAAACATTGGTTTGACACATTTGGAAGTTGGCTGGGTGTTTCCTCCTGCAGTTTGGGGAATCCTCTAAATGTAAGCATCTATGCCTCAAGTGGCAGCTATGTGAAAAAATCAAATAAAAAAACTTAGTTCACTTGGCAGAATCAATCATATAATAGATGATTAACAATTAACTGTTGCTTTCCCTAAAATGTTTCAAATATTTTCTTAGATTAACTACACAACAATATTTTTTCCCTGTATTTAGACGTGTAGAACGTCCCAAGTCATAAGAACAGTAAATCTACTGAAACGTTCAAGCTATTCATCCTCAATGTTGGCACAGATCAGCTCTGCTTACATACACAACATCAGAGCAAACAGTGAGGTTTGGAGCCACCGAGCTCCATCACACATGAGGGAGAAGTAACTCACACTGAGTCAACGTCCTCCCGCTTTCCATCAGCAGCCACAGACACACTGCTGCACTTTCCCAAACACTGTTAGCGTGTGAGAACTGACGGAGCTGCTGCAGAGGTCACTACACTTCTACAAGTATCTACAATCATGATTAACCAAAGTATTACTTCTGCACATCTGCAATTACAACCAGCAAGTTATTTTTAGAAATGTACAATTATGGATATCTGCATTTCTGATTAGTTATATCTATAGGTCTCATATTATGACCAATCATAACTAACATAGCTACAGGGCTGCTATAGAGCTGCTATAGAGCAGTAGGTGGCTCTAGACTTCAGGCGAAAAAAGTTTGGTTAATTATTCATCATGCAATCTCATAGGTTTGTTATACTTTTTTATTTTGCTTTATTGTCTTTGTGCAGAAACAACTTACATATCTATATAAAACACTATATAAAAACACTGCAACATATTCTCCCGGTCAGGGTCGTAGCTACCATTGAGGACACTGAGGTCATGTTCTCTGTGTTGTTTCGGGGTTCCAAGAAGAAAGTCAGAATCTTTAAATGCGACTGTTTTTAGCAGAAACATGTTAAATAAATTAGAATAAAATGGAATGATTTAGTATTTCTTCTCTGGAATTATAATTCATGGCAGTGGAGAATTCTTTGAAACACAACCAACACCACCAATAGAGCATCTTGTAAGGAGAACAGATTTACATAAAATCCCAGCTACGGCCCTGCTCACAGACAGTCACCAAATGTGTAGCCTCCAACCCCCTGTGACTCTGAACAGAATAAACAGTTTATTGTTAAAGTCCTATTTTTCAATACAAGGAATTTCTATTTTTATCAAATAATTGCTGCTACATGAATTTATTTTTTGGGTTCATCTAAATGTTTTAAATGCCATAGCTGAGTCCACATGTTCTACATAGTTTTTACGAGTAATGTGGAAAAAAGTGGAAAAAATACAAAAACATTTCTTGTGACAACACTCAAGTTTATGACACGCTATGGCTACAGCTCCAAATGTATGACATTTGCGAGCACTCTGTCTGTTCGGATGAGCACAGCGTGCAATGAGAATGGTGTTAGCGACCTCATGCTTGCTCACTGTTTGAGTGTTGACATATAGTACAATAGTAAGGTGATGGAATGAGTAACAGCGTATTGTACCGTGAGGCTGGTAGTTTGAAGCACGCTGCTCCAAAAAAAGGCTCAGTTTAAGATTTTTCTGGTGGTATTTTTTAGCTTAAAATGAATGGAAATGGGGGGTTTTTAAATCCCTGAATTTATTCAATTTTTTTAGCATGAGGCTGTACTGAACTTGTCTAAAAGCAGACTAGCAGCGTTACAGCTTCTATAAAAGTGCTCCTGTTTATCTGGCCTCTCTCTCTGCTCTACCTCATAAGCTCTGGCGTCTCACTAGTTCCCCGGTGCTCATATTTAAACAGTGTCATGCCCTTTGTTTTTCAGAGGTAAGCCCCTGGACTCTTTGAAGTGGGCGCCATGTTTGCACTGTGACCATTTAATTCAGAGTGCAGCTTGATGATATTAGTGTCAGGGTCAATTGCTGATTTCAGTTGGACTTTAGAAGCTGCCTGGCTGGCGGTATGTAGGCATCATGTGCTGCTCGGTTCAAGATCTGGTCAAACCCATAGTCTTACTTACACTCACATACACACTCCAGCTCCTCCAGTTCCTCTGATCCCCGAACATGTGACACGGGAGACATGGGACCTGGTTATCCTGCAGACTTCACAGGCCTGAGCCCAACACAGTGGAAGTTGTTGCTCAGACCTCCCATGATGGAACCTCCGAAATCCCTTGCTGGCTTCTTCCTCCTTCCCATATCATCAGTACAGCCTGAGTCTGACTTTTAGTTGTGCCTCAGTGAACAAATGGCTTTGCCATGTGCATAGAATGTGGAAGTGATATATTTGGACTTTCCCTGCTGCTTTTTATATGGTTTTCTAATAGCAGATGTAGATCAGAGATGTCTGGCTCCTATTTGACTCACTTATTAAACCAAATACTTCAGGAGGAAATGGAACCAGTTGGAAGTTAATTGAATTTATAAACCGAGAGCCTCAGACTGTAAAGTCTTTGTCACTTCTGATCAACAGGTGTTGGTAAGCATGCTGTCATTGTAAGAGTATAGTAATTGTGAACCAATACAGCTAATACATTATTGTCTTTTCTTGGAAGTTTCACATCTTTCTGGTTTCTTTTCTGGGATGTTCAGGTTCTGCTGTTCCTGAGACTCCCCCTGTCGTTGGACCTTTGTCACTGTAACGTCTCTGAGCTAAATGTAAAACAGCAGTGTATTTTTGCCTGTGACAAACTCATAAAACACTGACACTTTTGACAAGGACAAGCTCGTCTGAATTCTTTTTTACTGTTTGGTTCGGGTCATTAAAGTTAAATGGGACTCAGGGATTTTAGGGACTAGTTTTCGTCCCCGTCCTCTCGGCTGTAGTTTGCCAGCTTTTCTCTGTTGCTGGAGGTAAAAGCCGGGCAGCCATTTGTCTTGCTGCACTTCACTGTATCTCTGTTTTTATTGGGTGTGAGTGACTTGTCAGCAGTCATCTAAAATGCATTTCAAAAGACTTTTTTTCCCCTTTTGCTCAGCCTTTGTTCTCATGAAGCAGAGAAGCCCTGTGAGTATTGGATAGGAGAGAGAACCTTCCCACACTGATGATGTCAATATGTGAGTATGTATGTATGGGTTTGCATGCAGTCATATCTGCAGAATTGCTGATATGTATGTGCATTTGCTGAGATTTCAATTTGTGTTGTAGAATAAAATTACATAAACCTTCCATCGATGTACCAATATGTAGAGATGATATTTTGACATGGACCTAAAAATAACTGTAGAGTTGAATCTACACATTTGCAACCCAAAATGAAACATTATAACAATGGCTGTTATTGTTGCAGGGCTATTGCATTCGTTTTTGGTCATGATACTCTGTCTTTTGGTTTCTAATGGCCAAAATGCTGTTTCAATGACATTTTACTGCATTTATTTACCCATTGAATTGCCCAAAATTGACTTTTTATGAATTCATTTTTAATTAATTGAGTATTTCCTGCCCTTGTTTATCCAAGCACCCACACGGCACCTTGCTCAGCTTCTCAGCAAAATCAGTTTATCAAAAATGATGCAGTGTCAAAAATAACAAAAAAGCTTGAAAAAAAGGATATTTACATGATTTCTTTCAAAATATTCTTAAAGGTATTTCTCACTGTAGTGATTTCACATGTATTATAAATGTTGCTCAGTAACATATAAATTACTGCTGCTGAGCATATAAATTCCCCATTGCTGCAAGCAAGTGTTAGTCCTTTTATATGCAAAACAACATTGTTTCTAAAAATACTGGTTGTCTGCAAGATGGGAAACCCATATATATTCACATGAGTCTTCTTTAGATTCAACACTCCTTATGGAAACTGGCACACCCTCACAGGTCAGTCCAAGAAATGGAGGTACACTTTTGGGGTCAATACAAAAGTCCCTCTAACATCACCATCAACTCATAATTTTGATAGTCCAGAGTGTTTGCAAATGAGTTTTTGCAGTTAAGACACAAACACAGGAAGTGGGCTTTGCTTTGCTTTGACTGATGTCTGACGTGATCCAATTCTTACAGAGTCACACAATGCTCCTGTGTGCAAATTTCCAACAGTCCTTCTTGTCCCAGCATGAGGTCTAAAGTGAGGTTGTCTTCTTATAATTTAGACCCATTTCACAAATCAACACAACACTTTCCAACCGTGGTCACAGGTCTTAGATAAGTCCAGGAAGTAGTGTGCTTAATTTCAACCAGTGAAATAGAGTGTTGTCAGTTCTGTCAATTTAGTTCTTCAGTTTTATCAAAACCACAACCAGAGTGTCCTTGGAATATCTTTTGGGAATGGGTATCGACTCTAAACCATTTATCCGTGAGTTGACTTCAGATAGTCGATGCAGACTCAGTCAAAATTGGGTCTGAAGATCCTAAGTCATTCCAAAGTGTTCCACTGTGCAAACCTTCAGGACAGGTGGTTTCAAAACATAGACATTGTGGACATGATTTACAATTTAGCAGTCTGACACAGGGCAGCAGGTTTGAAACCATAGGTAAACAGAACACTTTCAATGAAGCCAGGTATTGTGAGCTGAGTGCATGTTTTACTCACAGTGAGTGATGATGAGTCATGATGAGTGACAGTGGAAGGTGAGTCTCTACAGTAGTGTGTGAAATGTTTCAACTCCTGCTGTTCTGTCTGTTTTGCCTTTGGCTAGGACAGACTTGACCCCATCAAGTCTTCGCTGTACCTGTGTGCACTGTACAGTGCTTGTAGCTTTTTCATTTGTTTTCCTTCTGTTTGTCTCATTGCTCTGATGTTGTGTTTCCACAGGTGATTTCCAGCATATGGTTTGGCATATGGCACACTGCCCATATACAGGCTTTTTGACTCATGATGAATGTAAATGACAAATTGCAGACATTGTGCATTTACGCATTCAACAAGATTAGGTTAGTGTGAACCATAGACTGTACAAACACGTAAATGGCATGTGCCTGTTGAAATAATCAGAAAAGGTGTGTTTTTATTTTTCTCTGAACAAAGACAGAGAAATCATTAATAAGTGAGTTTTGAGCTTCTTCCTAGTGCTGGAGCTCAGTGCTCCATACAGATACGTCCTAAGATCAGCAGTGTGTTGCAGCCTGGCAGTCCTGGAGCAGCTCTATGACAGAAATTTAAATAATAATTTACTGTCAAATTGAGCCTCAAAAACATGAATGTTGAATTTAATTTTAGTAACCTACATAATAGATTTTTTGGCCACTTGGGGGCAGTGCAACAAGCTGTAAACAGTGACGAATTATCCTTATAAAGTCATTCGGTTAATGTGTTAGCAGACAGTGGCATGTTTACACATTCAGAAGACAAAGAGCAACATTATCATCCATTTAGAGTCGAGTTTGTGTCCACCTGATGAAAGTAAGTCCAATACTCACTCTCCTTGTTGCTCTGTTTTTGGTCTCCACCATCTCCTGAGAAAAGTGTTTGGCTCTTTAGCTGCTAAATGCTCCACTATTTTCACCAGCTAGTTGCTAATTTTGTCTGTCTGCCGTTTGTTGCTGGGCAGGTAGTGAACAGTGGGCTTTTAGAGCTTTGTCACTGAAAACAACTACATGTTGCTGCTGGAGACTGAACCTAACAGTAAAGGCGTGGGCCTTAAACCAAAACAATGAGCTGAAAGAATATAAAGCTCTACAGAGCTGAGGGGAACTGCAGCATCGGGTGTTAATTCTCCGTGGATTTGTTACATCCAGTGACACCTTTCATATTACACACAGTCATTTGATCCACTGTCCATATTAAATCATTAATTGTAGCAGCTTAAAATAAATTGATAATTTGAATAGATTAGCTTAAGCATTGCAAGGTGAGGAGGATAGCAGTAAATCAGCCAGATTTGAGCTCAAACTGCCTCTAGAGACAGCTTTTACTGTAATAAGGTGCATCAACTAACATTTCAACAAACTGCATTTCTTCATCACTTCAAATGTCACCTCTGCAGATGCTATTGCAAATTCAAATGTCTGCAGTCAAAAGAGAAATTCAATTGAAATTGAATCTACTTTAAACAGCTGCTAACCATGACAGAACCTAGTCAGTACTTTGGGTTTCAATGAAGATTCTTGGTGTCTCGTGGTCTACAGTACATGTTGCTTTAGAGGCTTTTCAAGTATATGTGAAAGTGTAATGGGATGAATGACATTTTCAAAATACAGGCTATGCAGCAGCTTCAGTCCAACAACAGTGGTCACTTGACTGGTCCAAGTAAGAACATGGCTTTGGCTTTACTTTCCCTAACATCACACACTAAAATCTCTCAAGGTAATTCCCAAATTGACGTGTTTACAACTGGCGAACATGTCATTTAGTAATAAACAACACTTATAAATACTGTATACTGTCTTTGTTTCTAAGAAGAAGCAGCATCAGTCAAACTGCAGTCTGAGTATACTGCATGTCTGTGGAGCGGCCCAGAGTTTATCTAAGCAGGCGTGGGTGTATTTTACATACGTCTGAGCTTGGACAAGTGTTGAGGGGGGGGTTGTATGTTTTTAGAAGAGCTGGCGGGTTTAGTCTCAGCGTCTTGACTCGGCCCCAGAGTCCGTTCATCATGACAGAGACTGTTAGTCTTTGCTAATCTCCTGTGTTCATCTCCATGTCAGGCCGGTGTGTGGAGGCCAGGCCTCTTAGTGCCATCAGAGCAAATGATTTCTCCGGGGTTGGACGCACAGATTGAAAGATCAAAAGCCCCACTTTCACACAGGCCTGGATGTGCAACAGGCTCCTACTGTGTTTGTGATTTGGACTTGAAGAGCAGCGGTGCAGGCTCATTGCTGTTTGATCTAGGATAGTGAAAGGCATCCGTTTCCACACGAACCTTCTGCGCTTCCCTTAGCAGTAATGAGTGACAAGATGGAGGTTGCCCAGCACGGCCCTCTCTAGCCACTTCATTAGCGGCCCCGCAGTGTTTGGCTTTGCTCTGATTTACAGCTTTTCCGTTCGACATCTTTCAGTTTGTAATTTGTCTCCAGAGCAGCAGGTCATAGGAGGATATACCATGACACATACTCTTTACATAAAGCTCTTACATGTTTTATTTATTCCAAATCATGCTGTAATGTATGCTGTATGGAACAACCAGGACTGCGTGCAAATAGGCACTTATAAAGCGAGGTTCAAAACTCTAACCCATCTCGCATGTCGAAAAATATATTTGGTCAAATGGTTTTTCTCCAACAGGATTACATAATTCTTTGACTAACATTAGGTAAAAAAAAAAGTTTGTTAGTGTTAGTAAGTCCCGCTTTTAGTCTTTCGTATGTCTACTTGGCATCAGTTCTAAAAGAGTCCCCATTATTCCAGAGCTCTTTAGAAAAGTGTATGTTTCACCCTTTCCCTTTTTAGCCCTTCATAAAGAGGTTTATTGGGGTTGAGGCCATGCAGCTCAGCACTCCTGGCTCTTTCTTGGAATTGAACAGACCTGCCAGAGCTTTGATGTACAGTGTGTTTAGGATCAAATCAATCACACAAAACTTAACTACAAGAGATGACACTCCTCTGCTGAACAAGGCTGATAAATGTCTTTGGCCAGTGTGTCATCCTTCCTGTGAAAATCACCAACCCCACAATAGGCAAATCATCCACATACCTGAACGTTTCCACCACCATGTTTGACTGTAGGTTTTATGCACAATTGCGTAAACCTGTTTCATGCACTATTGCATTAACCTGTTAGGTGGCTCTCAGATTGCACAAAGTCTTGTTTGCGCCTGTAGACAGTCTGCAACGGTTCTAAATGTTTATACTTACAAAGTAGTTTGGAAACCTGCTCCTCTGGACTAAGCTGCAATTTGCCTGTTGTCCCCGATCTTTGATGCTCAGACGTAAGCTTCTGTCTAGATGTGTATTTCCTTTATGAAACTTTCAAATAACCCACAGTTGGTTGCTATGACAAGAACAATCTAGCACCGAGCTGAATGGACCACAGCTCTAACCCAAGGCCCATTTACTAGCTCCTTCCTGGCCTTTCAACTGCATGTCATGCTATTTCTCATGAGATGGAGTTTTAGTGTGTGATTTATTATTATTTTCAGTTTTAGTGTGCTGAGGAGAGCTCAAGAAAAAGCTAGTAAGTGGACCTTGAGTTAAGATTTTTTTTTTTTTGTCATATTGCAGTTTCCAAGATAAAGAATGAGCTTCCATACCTAATCTTTTAGCATTGTAACAACCAAGTTTCAGAGCTAGTCCTAGTCCCGTGCCCACAGGACCAACAGGAGCAACAATAATTCAGATATAGTGCCTGTTATTAACCATTGACAATGTGTGTTAGAATCAGGCATAAAAGTATGTATTGTACTGTGGCAGAAAAGAGTTAACAAGGTCTAGATTGTCAGATATATTTCAGTTTCATATGAGCATTCTTTTTAAAAAGGTTTGATTTGTATGAGTTCTAAATGACAAGCATCAAATGGCCTTAGAGTCTAATAAAGGATACAAACAAGGTGTTCTTGGTAGTGGACTTTTGACCTCACACATATAAAAAATCTCACCCTCACACCCTTCTAGATTATTGAAATTGTGTGCCCGATCATAATTTTCTTTTTTTTCATGTACTTCCTTCTTTACATCATATTTACTATTGATGTCATTTGTCATGTTAATGCATTAATCCAGTTTTTAAAAATATTCAGTCTAAATTAATTTTATGTATTTGTTTCAAATTTTAAAATGCCCATTCCTGACTTTTAAAATTTCATATGATGGCAGATATCCACACTTTATACTAAATGTTTTTCCAAAATAAAAAAGTTATAACATCACAAATATGATGTGTAATTGTCTCCAATGTGTATGATGATCATAAACTGTGTTTGTTCTCCTTTAATACATGTTGTAGCCATGCAATTCATGAGACAGTATTTGATGATGCAATGATGATGTTTGTAAAGTAAGTAAGTGTGCCACCCAGTGGTTGTTTGTTTTGGAAGTAGCACGGTTGAGACGTGACCATCTGCTGGTGTAGGAGTGTCGGACAAACTGGATAGTATGTTTTATCAGTTCAGAAACATGTAGATGCATAATCAGCCTACACTGAAATTTGAATATATAGCTCTGATATGAGTATATTATATGGGTAGGGTGTGTAAAAATAATAGGAGAAAAGCATGCATGTCAAGAGGATTGGCTGTTAACCTGACCAGGGCCTAGCACAGTGTAGTCTGTGATAGGATCTGACCTCTATTGATGCTGAACAAGAAGTTAACAAAGAAACTGAATAAATCAGTGATTTAAAAAAAGTTCCTGTAAAAGGGAGTTATCTAAACAATCCAAATGTATGGCGAAATAGCCGCTTGTGAAGGTAAATTGACAGCTATAATATTAGATACAAAAACCTTTAGCAATGCTAACGATTGCCTACACAACAAACATGTCCACTGGCTGCGTCTCTGTCTCAGTGTCAATCTGCATGTGTCAGTACCATGTTATTCTAGTTTAAAAGCTTAGCGTTGACATTATATAAAGGCACTGGTCCTGTGTCTGCAAGAGGAAGAAAAGACATCAAAAACACAACATAAGTAGGCAAACTGATTGAACTTTGAATTTCATAAAAATGAAAGCTTTGCATTGTATTTGTGTTATTACAAATGCCAGAGTGAACTCTGTTAGACAGAAGGACATGGACTTCTCTTCTCCCTTTTCAGTGTCCAGCAGGGGGCGACAGGCCTGCACGCTGTGGTAATGTAGTTCCAAACTATCCCCAAAAAATAGGGCTCACGAACGCACACACTCACACACATGCACACTCAGTTGTGACTTGTTGCTTGCATTGTTATGCCTGCTTTAAAAGCTATAACTACCATGACAATCAGATTGATAAGTGAATATGTCAGTTTTTCACTTATTAATCAAATCTTTTTAAGGTATTTTATGGTAAACTTTACTCATCTGATTGCATGCTTAGTACGTTGTTCCTCTCTTTCATTCTATACATACTGCACATATATGTTGAATTTACAGCTCTGGGTGCCCGTGTGATCTGCCTTTACTCTATTATAAGTGTATTCTATGGGTGTGTTTATTAGGTGTTTTTAATGGATCTTTTGCACTGTTGATTGGAGCTAACGTGAAGCAGTCTGCGCTTTTCCCTTTAGCATGTCTCACTTTATTGGTGACATGCTAAAAGCAAACTTTGCATTTGTGTTTTCTATCCATGTGTGTTTGCGTGTGTTTGTGTGTGAGGTATTGGCTCCTGGAAGTGTTGCAGTGAGAGTCAGAGACTGTGCAGTTTCACTCCTCCTCCTCCTCCTCCTCCTCCTCCTCCTCCTCCCTGCCTCATCCTGAAGGGAGAACAGCAGCCTGCGATTGGATCCCTCCTGCTCCACTTTGGACCAGTGTGACAGCTGCACCTGAGCCGAGCAGCCAATAGGCCGCCTGCGCTGTCAGTAGCAGGGAGAGAGAGAGAGAGCAGCCTGCAGAGCTGCAGCATAACAATACACACTCTGTAGACACCATACAGGTTTCTGGGCTGCTTCCCCAGCACCATCAGACCGATACACAGCACCAATACTGACCTTTCATTCAAAAATAAAGACTTTGATATTATGAAATTAGATCAAGTATTTATTACCGATTTTTTCCCACAGTCTACATGCTGTTTTAGACTTATTTTACACGGCTAAAAAAAATTATATTATAATGCTCTACAATGTTGGCATAAAATATTGGCTTCTAGCTGCTTCAAACCTAAAATACATCAGTCTCAGCCTTCAAATATCCAAATCTGTCAGTGTCTACAGGGATCAGAAGGAGGTTTCTGAGGGTCAGCAGCAGTGGCAGAGCCGGTGAGAGCCTGGTACAGCCCTTTCCTTCCCCATCACATCAATGTATCATTATCTCATGAGGCAACTCACAAATCACCAAAGAAAAATCAACAGGTTTATGTGAGCAGGATACATCATTACAAAAATGTAAAACATGAAAAAATATAGTCAGGTTCACATATTCATTTATTTTTCAAAATAAAAAATTAATGAAAGTAATTGCCACAAAACCTATTGCTCTTTGTGAGTCCAAAAACTAAAATTCATCATTCAAGTATCAATAATTCTGTAATAAATCTGTAGTGGGAAAAAGTATTAAGCTCTTTTATTGAAGTAAAAGGAGCAATTCCTCAATATAAAAATACAAGTAAAAGTCTTGCATTTAAAGTTTTACAAGTGTAGAAGAATTATCAGCAAAATGTTCAGTCAAAGTATTCATTCTGCAGGCAAGCGTGGCTCCTCACAGTGTTGTATTATTTTGTATTATGATATTAGTTAATTGTTATTAATGCATTCGTGTGTGTAGCACTTTAATGTTTGTAGCTGGTCACGCTGGTGACTATTTTACACTCTTTAGGGTATTTTATTCAATAACAAAGCATCATATTTTTAAGACAATCATGTGCTTTGTGTAAAATATGAATCTGTAGAATAACTATAACTGTATGATAAATGTAGTGGAGTAAAAAGTATGCTATTTGCCACTGAAATGATGTGTAGTCGAAGTATAAAGTGGCATAAATTGGAAAAAGCCAAGTAAAGTACAAGTCCCACGAAATTATGCCACTACATTTATTACCAAACCATGTGCATTTATAACCTAGAATGCTGAATCTAATACTGAACCTATATTGCAATTTATTTTATCACAGGAATATTTCTAGAAATAAAACGAGATCAAATATATAACTTTAATATTTGTGTGTGTGTGTGTGTGTGTGTGTGTGTGTGTGTGTGTGTGTGTGTGATGTGGGGCTCACACACACACACACACACACACACACCCCTACAGTCCTGCAGATAAGGAGACCAGCCCTCTGTGGTGTTGTTTAGGTTTGACACAGTGAAAACGCAGGAAAGGCGCTGTCTTCTGTGCTGAAACGAACTGTATAACTTCTTCTCTTGGCCTACACAAGCTTAAATAACAACACTGGCGTACACTGATCATTTAACAAAGTTGTGAATAATCGTGGCCTTTTTACCCCACGCCGTCACCAGTCATTAGTTATGATCCACAGGGCCTCCACAGGAGCCTATTGATCACTCATTGACTGATTGATTTAGACAAATACTTTTTTCTCCCAGAGTGCAAGGTCGAGTCGCTCTCTCTGTTAATTGAAGATAACAGAGCGGCAACAATGGCCCCCGTAATAGAATGAGAGATTTGTGATTATCGCTACAGAAAGAAACGAAAATGAAGAAGACGGGGAGGAGGAGGAGGGGGCGAGGGTCCTCTAATTAGGAAGCAGGGCGGTGTGGAGGCTGTGGCCGGCAGGCAGGCGACAGGCGCCGGGTCCCGGACAAAAGGCTGTCTGCTGCCCTAAACTCCCCCTGCTTAACCCTTTAAACCGAGACACACATATACACAGTCACACACACAGCGCTGCTGCTGCTGCATCATGCTCTCACACGGACCTCAACACACGCACACACACACACAGTGGTTCACATTTTGACTTTGGTACCACACACTGAAGATAAATGTTTTAAACACCAGGATTGTAGCCTAATGGAACAATGCGGAAAAAAAAAACATTTTCAGAGAAATCGACAAAAATGACACCGTCTTATAGTATTAATATAGCTGTTGGTGTCGCTTACTGCATGTTTAACCTCTGAGCATCATGACATATTTAGCCTATTAAAAATCCATAATATTAATATTATTTCCGCACGTAAAAACACATTGAATGTGTAATTTATGTTCCATGAATACGCAGGCCGAACTCCATATTTCCTGATAGTTAAACAGGGAACAGTTCAAGTTGCTCTCAGGCTGCAGAGGATGTGAGTGAGCGCAGCAGAGAAAGCTCTTCCTATAAATACTTACATTACTCGACTCTTTCTAAAAATACAGCCGGCCACACAATACTAAAGGAAATGCTGATTGACGGTGACTGAGGACCTGCTCAAAATAGACCTGGACTGCGATGCATGCAGGAGACAGACCCGATTAAACATCACTAAAATTAACAGACATACTGCTGGTATTTCTGCTACTATACAACTAATAAAAATAATATAAAGAAGAAAACCTTTCAGTCTCTTTTATTCTATTGGTCAATTAAGGCCTACAATTATTAACACAATTTAATATTCACAGTTGTAGCTTTTACGCAACTTTTTTAGCAACACATTTCAGCCAGAAATGTCCCCATCTTATTTAAATGTATTTTTAATAACATGTGAATTAAACCCACTAACATTTTCTTAACAAATTCAACAAACCACAGGCAGAACGCGCCGTTTATCCTGTTAGATATTTGGCCGACAGAGGGCGCGCCTGCCCCTTGTGTGTGTGTGTGTGTGTGTGTGTGTGTGTGTGTGTGTGTGTGTGTGTAAAACCATAGATGACTTCATTAAAAAAAGCTCTATAAATTTCTGCAGCTGTTTTGCTCTAATTAGATGATTATAACAACAATACAAAGTAAAGATAATGAAAATAATAATAATAATAATAATAATAATAATAATAATAATAATAATGATGATACGCCTGCAAGATTTCAGCACAACGATTTTTTTTATTGAAATTGTGAGACAATCAAACAAAAAAAAAGACAAAAAAAAAAAACCCGGACAACCAGCATAAACAAGATACTTTCATCTTTAAATATATTTATGAATAGATATGAATGATGCGCCGCGCCCATCGGAGGAATTGCTTTGAATGTCTCCTGGCTGGAGTGAAATAACCTGAGGTGTTTTTGAATCCATGTGGAGCTCTTTCTCTCTTCCTCTACTGTATTTGTCGGTGGATGCAGACTAAAACATGGCACACACGTCTTCTAAAAATCAGCGATGCTTCATACACAGTTTTTGAAACCAATAAGCGCTAAATAGCTTTCATTTACAGTATATGTTCATGTAAAACGGGGAAGAGGAGGAGGAGGAGGAGGGAAAAAAGCAACGAGTTAAATTCGAAATATATACACGCTAATATACAGCCTTGAATAAATTAATACCAATTGCATATTCTTGGATCTTAGCTTTATTTACAGATTTTTTTCTCTTTAATTACATAAATAGTTCAAAAACAAATTTTCTGGCATGAAATGATTAGCGGTTCTTTCTCTCTGCTAACGGAACCGACGCCTTCCACGCCTTTTGAAATGATCAGGCCTGGGAAAAAAAAAGTTTTTGGATGCAGCTTGAGACCTGCCTGTCGGCGTGATGAGGCTCCTGTTTAGGGCAAGACTCGGTGTTTCAAAACCAGGCCTGGATGCTCAAAATGCTTCAAGTTAACCAAACTCAACACACACTCTCCACTGTGCGCCGCTCAGTCTGTGGAGCTGCAGGCCCTCAGGCAGGTTCGACCGATAGGTGGGGCCGATACTGGCCTTGTGTGGTCCACCTCTGATATAATGCATATGATAAAGTTTGACTGGTTATATTTTTGCAGTGGAATTGATCAGTGTTACACCCTATGGCGTGTCCTTGAACTGAAGTGGTCAGATTTTTCTTTTGAATAATTTATCATTATTTTTGTGTCTCCATGTATATTTTATATATTTAGGCTACTTCATAGTTAATTATCTTTTTTATTTCATCAATGTACAAATGTACCCAGAGTTTCTACGGGGGTCAGCCTGCCTTCAAGAGCTCCTAACCCTAAAACACCAGGATCCAGGGGGATTTGTGTTGGTCGAAACTTTGTCTGACAGGCTTTCCACCCTCAACAGGCCAGCTCTTGTGAATTTAAAAAGGTAACATTTTAATTACATGGACTAAATTTCTGTCTATCTGCAGCTTTGTTCCAAAAAATACCAGTTGTCGGCCTTCACCGACCCATATCGGTCAAACCCTCATCCCAGTCTCCATAATGTGCTGTACAGGACATGTGCACTTATAGTCCTCTGGTAAGTCTTCATCCCAGACAGAGAGTCTTCATCACTTGGGAGAGTCTGCACTCGGGGAGAGCTCCCTCTGGCCCTCCAGGCCGCTCACCAGTCTCTGGATGCTCTGCAGTTCATTCACTGAGTCCTTCATGGAGCTTTTGGGAGATGTGGTCCTCCCACTTGACCCTCCCGTCTTGTGGTTGCTGTGGTGCTCCGGGGCTGGGCTGGTCTCCCTGCTGCCCGGTTCGGAGGATTTAGAGCCTGGGTTGAGGCTGCCCTGCAGGCTGGCAGTGAGCAGACTGGAGCTCTGAGGCAGTGACACCGGGAGCTGGTAGGGGTTGAAGCGGAGCCGGGGCCGAGACGAGCCCAGGAAGGGGTTCCTGGAAAGTGGGCTGGAGGTGCTGGTGGCTGGGAGGGCTGAGGCAGAGGCTGCTGCTGCAGCCGCTGCCATGTAGGTGTAGGGGTACGGGAAAAGCCCTCCGAATGGAGGCATGGGGATGCCCTGGAACATGAAAGAGGAAAGACTTAGAGTCACAGTTGTACACATCACTGTTTCCAGTCAAGTGGTCAAATAATCAAATTAGGGATACATTTTTCCAACAAACAGCAACCAAACTGTTCAGTTTCTTCAGATTATTTAAAACAGATTTTTATGAAAACATAGGACAGATCTGATAGGAAAGCAACAAATGTTTTCTGTTTTTAAGTGTAAAATTCTTATTACCAACAGTTTACTCCACAGAAGCCTAATAACATGTTTAAAAAAGGAATTTTATCATTAAGTCCTCATGTGTTAGCGCACATACTTTCACAAAGTCCTGCATGTTTGCATGCACCAAATACATGAAATGTTGCTTCACTGATTTATTTTCAGCACTAAATAAAACCCAGCTCTGATTGGACTGTGCAGGGTGAGGTTTACATTAACAGCTATGATCCTAAGAATGTAAAACTGGACACCTAATCCTTATCTACACATCCTAACCCGAAGCCCCAACGTTCCTGTCCTGCTCACATCAGCTCAGTGCTACAGGTGTACAGGCAAACTAAATCATTTTCTGAATGGGTGACCTTCCTTACCTGAGAGGCGAGCATGTGCTGGGACAGATGGAAGGGGAAGGGATTGGGGGTTCCTCCCGTACCCTGGGCAGAGAGGCTGCCATTTTCCAAACCACTTGCTCCGGATACAGAGGCCAATAGGTGCCCCATGCCCATAGCAGAAAAGGCTCCAGGGGCCATGGCAAACTGCCCGGGGTGAAACAACAGTGGCGATCCGGTGTTCAGAGGGTTAAAGAACTGCTGACTGTGCAGGCCAGACAGAGCCAGGCTTTGTAAGTGGCCTGGGCTGAAGTGCGAGGGGCTCTCGGTCTGGACCATGAGAGGGGAGAAGGCGTCCTTACTGGCACTGATGCCTCCGGCCTCCGAGTCCTTTGTCAACGCGTCCGTGGTGTCCTTCCTGTGCCTGCTCTCCGCTTTGTCCTTCTCAAGGTTCCTTATACTGAATATGGAGTCATCCTTCTTTTCCGTGCTAGGCCTGTCCCTCACACGCTCCTCACACCTGGAGCTGTAGGGGGACATTGGCTCAGGTCCCGGGCTGTTGGAGCCAGTGCAGAGCTCGTCGTGATGCTCCAGCTCCTGCTCACTGTCAGTGCACGTTTTGTCGTCTACAACACAGGAGTCACAAAGGGGAAAAAGAGGTGTAAGCAGAGCCTCCAACCATTTATCTCCCACCCCATCCCTAGACATCACAAAAAAACAAAACACACCAATAACCTACACATACACACACACACACACACACACACACACACACACACACACACACACTAGAACGGCAACATAAACCTGGTGGGAGCCTTAAACTCTCAAAATCCACCCTGCACATTTCCAACCATATGTTCACTCATTAGGAAATGAATACATGGCCTGCATTTTAAATGTAGGTTTACAGTATTTTATCTTTAAGAACCCATACAATAACCTTTGTATTATCTATAAAACTGTGTAAAGCTTTGGTTATGCAAACATCCACAGAAAAATCCACACATTTAAATGAATAACAGGGCCCACTGATCCTAATATGGGCTAAGGCTTTGTTAAATAAATTAGTTTGATAAATTAAGGCAAGTAAAACAATGGGATAAGACCCAAAAAACAAAAACACAAAAAAACCATTTACACCATGTTTAAAGACAATATTTACTTTAGAAAGAAATGGAACTCAAATGTCTATAACCACAATAAGAGATTTACACTCTGTATATTCTTTATTTAGAAGATTGACATTTAAATGTGAATATAATAACCCACACCAGTCAAAATGCAGGCTGATGATGATAATGTGTTTAAGTATTCAGTCTGAGTGGAATTTCATGGGTGATCTAAGGTGGCCTATTTGATTGGTTGACAGGTGTGGAAACCAATGTAAATCCACTACTAATATGACTTTTGAAGCATCCAAACAGGGCACAGATTACTGATACATTTAAAAAAGTAGCCTATAGAAATCCACGCCATCACACAGGGCCACGTAAATTAATTAAAAATAATTAGGCTATTCTGAGCTCGACAATAATTAATTTTCCTCACGTTCCTGGTTATTTTCCACCACCACATTACAGCCATATTTTAGCCAATTTAACGCAATCTAAATTGTTATTATAGTATATCAATTATTTAAAGTTCTAAATGATTAGGCTACAGCAACACATCATGGCTTCTATTATTAAAAGGCTGGATTTAAGCTTATACTGTTATCACACACCATCGTTAAAAAATAATCAATAATGGTTCTTACCTCGACTGGGTCTGTTGAACCTCAGCGGGCTGGTACCGGCTCCCAGCGGGGAGTGGACGGCGTCCCTGCCGGACGGAGCCTCACTGGACGAGGCGTCCGAGTCCGCGCCCTCCCGGTCCGCCTTGCACTGGTCCTCATACATCCGCAGCGACGGCATGGTCAGCTGTTTCCTGTGAGTCATAATAATTATATTAATAATAATAATAATTCATAGCGGTTTGGGATATCGTAGCGCTGTGACACCATGACATTGCAGAATAAACAGATGGTGGGAACACACACACACACACACACACACACACACACACACTGTAATGTTTGCAGGTGTCAGGAGGCAGTTTGATACCTTTTCTCTCTCCTTCCGTTCCCCGTGTCTCTGAATCCTTTGGCAAAAGGGTTGTTGTCAATCTTCAGTTGCGTTATCTGTCAAAAATACAGAGTTAGAATAAATGTTAGAGGAATAGAACCCGAATAAAAACATATAGTCCACAATGTTAGAGCCCATTGTCTTCACCTGGCCCATATCTGGGACAACTGGTTTCTGTGTATTAACACACACTGAAACCAGCGTGCTGGACAGGAGCCACGGCGGGCCTCGGATTTGCATTATTAATAAAAGCGTAATGATGGGGCGTTATTCTCATAGGCCCCTGGAGGGAAATTCTGCTACGAAATATTCCTCTATGGGGCCACACAAGCCTCTGTTCCCCCAGAAAAAAAGACAGTGGAAGCAATACTTGAACAGATGACTATCATGTCAATAATTAATAATGCGGTTTGGATCGCTGCTGCTTCACGATAGGCCATAGTCCTGATGTGGAATAGGCCGGGGTGACTCCACGTGCGGGACACGGAGCCGGGAAAGGCCTGCATGGCTCTTACAGGAGCCTCTAGGCTCCTGAAGGCCCTAAGTGGCCTTTGAACGAGACGCTTCAGGCGTCAGCCATTACATCGGAGAGAGTGTCCTGCTGCATCTGTGCACTGTGGCTGCAGGGTGACCAGCCTTTTAAATGCCTCCTAATCGATGGTGACCCTTTGCAATAAACTTTTACCTCACCCTGACCCTCTGGACACAAGCTGCAATTAGCTTCATGGAAAAGGACAAAGAGTGAGCGGGGAGGCTTATAATAACGTCATCAAATATACACTTATTAAAAAAATATATTCAAATATGCTGGGTTTTTAAATCTCCAAACATTCTCTTAAATCCCAATACGGAAGCTGCTAGTGTCATTTTTTAAGAAGACAAAAAAAAAACAATAAAAAAGAGGACATGTCTGCCATGTTTGATGCTGCATCACAACAAAACACAACACGCTCTCCCCATTTATACGCTTAATTTATTCACTTCTGGTAAAGGTTATAGCCCGTGAATAGCAGATAACACACACCACACAACACTTCGGCTGCACATTTAAATTCACAGTCAGAAATGTCTGCTACACCCACGAGTGCAGGCAAAACAGCAATTAAAAATCAAGTGGGACATGGGAGTCCTCTGCAGGGAAATTAGGCGACCTACAAAATCAGATTAAGTCTTCGGGGGTTGGTGGTGGGGGGAGGGGACACATGTAGGCTAGGGCATTTATTATGCAAAGTATAGCAGCCATATTAGAGTCCGTTGGCTGAGTGTGGACAGTGACTCACCTTGTCGTTCTGATACGCTGTCACAGCCACGAACTCGGTCTCCGGGAAGACGTAGGTCCTGAAGGTGCTGTAGGGGAGCTTCAGGATGTCGTTGGCCCGCACTATGTGGAACCTGGGCTGGTACTTGTGCATGGAGTTCAGGATTGTCTGGACCAACACACACAAACACACGGATTTGGAGTAAATCTCAGGGTAGTTTATGTCTCTCTTTGATGTTTCTCTCCACATTAAAACTCGACACTAGACTAGAATATGTTGACGCGGATCATCCAGCGCATTGTTATTGATGCTGTTATAATTACCGTGTGAGCAGACTTAGTGTCTGTAATTAGTGCGGGGCAAAGGGAAAAACCTGACCAGGCCACACATGTTGTCATGAGGGTTCAGAAACACAGCAAAAAAAAAAAAAAAAAGGAGTGATTTGACGCAGTTTCTATCGGGACAAAAGCTACACATTTCCACTCTTACATTCATCTCATATTTGGCACCACGTACATAGACACGTTACAAGCCGCGAGCTTGGAATTATAGCCGGAGGGCCTGTCTGTTTTGATACACAGCACCAAAGACTTTACACACATTTTAACATTAAATATATTTTTAAAATTCCAGGTATAAAGCGGCCATCAAACAACCATGCATATGCGGATACAGTGTTATTTCCAGCTAAAAATAAAATACTAAGATATTACCTTTACAGCTTAAACATGACACATAAGCAGTAAATAAGACCTGTGTATGAAAAGGAATCCTGCCTGTAACCGATTGCAAATTGAGACTGACTTCTTTCTAGTCGGAAGCACACTCTGCCTGCCAGCCAGATGGACTTTCTCAGACATTTATCATTTGCTTCGATCATTTTGAATATTTGTGCATATTATTGCACCAGTAAAATAACATTAAATATAGCCTATGGTAAATACACACTGCAGTCACTGCAGGACCCAGGCCATACTATAGAAAAGTATAGACTTAATATAATACAAAATCCTATCTTATCCTATACTATTAGGTTTCAGGCTGGGGGTGACATCAGACACGTCAGTCATTTCACGTCACTTGTCTCTGACCAGATTTGATAATACACCACTGAACCCCCCAGCGTTACAAACACTCAGCTCAGATATTATGGGTTTTTTTTATTTTTATTCCCAATAAAACCTCGGTTCAAAATAAAGAATAAAAAGGGCCAGAGCTAGGTGTAATGCAGCCGTGGTCTATAAGGCCCTGGGCTGCAGCAGAGTGCTGGGCCTGGGTTTGGATCTATGGATGCAGGGGGAGAAAATGCAGGCTGATAATACTGTGGAGAGCTGCAACAAGGAAACATAAGCTCTTTCCGTGTGTGTCAGCGGCAGCGGGAAGAGAAAGTGTCAACAGCTTTGTAAATGTGCAAATTTAGTACGCATCTTTAAACGCATATATTCTATTTTTAAGATTATTGGTGACCCACTTATTTGTCTCATAAAGTTCTAGCTTTGCTCACTTTCATTTGCCCAACTTCATAATTTCCCTGCACTAGTTTGTAGTTTGAATTCAGCACATGCTGTTTTTATTTATTATCAGTTTTTCCTGGCTGTTTCTTAGCATTCATAAAAATTTCACCTGAACTTAGAAACACCCTGCCCCGTCTGTTCCAACAGCAAACACCTCATGCAGCATGCAAATATGAAAAAACGTCTCTGCTCAGGCGAGAGAGAAAAAAACTCTCTGTACTTACAAATCCGTGTTTGTCTGAGATGTTGTTGGTCAGCTTGAGTTTATGGAAAGCAACAGGCTTGGCCATCCACTGCTCGCCGGTGGCCGGGCTGTCCGGGTGGATATACATCCTCTTGGGCATCTCCGGGTCGGCCTTGCCCGCCACCATCCAGCGGGAGTTGTGGAACTTGTAGCGGCAGTCGTCCGCCGCCACGATGTCCATCAGCAGGATGTATTTGGCTTTTTTATCGAGCCCGTTTATTCGCACTTTGAACGGAGGGAACATCCTCCTGCAGAGACAAACACACAGGGAGTCAGTGCGCCGTGACTCAACCAAAACACAGCATCAGATTATCATGCAGGACTTAAACAAATCTGGAAAAAGATGCAGTGAAGGCGACGCTAAAATGCCGCTTGGGCAAGAGGAAATATTGTAATTGTCAGATATTACACGCAAACCCATAGTGTGTGTCTCTCTGTGTGCGTGTGTCTGTGGTGTCTGTCCGCCTGCGTATGTGTGTGTGTTGTCCAAGCCCTACACTACAAAGCTGAGCAGTATATTTATGACCACACCACTTCACGTCCCTGCTTTTTGAAGTGACAGCCTGTTTGTAAAATCCAGAAGCTCTGCTGCCTCAACAGAATGCAGTTCGGGAGATAAAACCTGATTAAAGCTTGGGCCACATTTCCCCCAAAAATATCCCAAATATGTGCTTTGATCAGTCTGGAAATACATCATAAATATTTCTAAATAAACTGACGTTTTATTCAATTATTTACTTTGATAAATGAAGCCAGTTTTACTCCTAGATGGAACTCCATTTAAAAATAATAGATTTAGTGTAAAATGCGAGGAAAACACAACATGTTATTGTAGTATTATCTGGTTTTCTTGGCAATTTTTATTAATCGTGGAACAGGCTAATAATCGGTGGGGAAATAAATACCGACTAAGGCCTGGCGCACAGGCTGCCATTTAATAACGTAAATTTAGCTTCTCAAAACTTGTCATCTGTGGCTCATTCTCTGTATATATACAGACAAACTGCCGGGTTTTTATTAAAAATAAAGTATTCTCGGTATAGGCTATCCATGAGAGGAATTATAGTTCTGAGTAAATCTTACCTTCCGGACTTGGTAATAACCATCTCCGTCCCGAGTTTATGAAACTGGTCCCAAAGATCCTTGGCTTCCAGTGTAACTTTGGGGTCGTCGTCCACTTCCTCCTCGGGCTCAAGGCTCTTCATGCTGCGGAGATGAGCCGCCTGATGGTGGCTGAGGGCCGGGTGGAGCCCAGCCTCCGCCGCCCCGGCCAGGCCGTGGTCCGGGATGGGCTTGGTAAGCGCCCCGGGAGGCAGGCTGAGCGCCGGGAAGAAGGAAGGCTGCGCGGCCGCTAGAAAGGCGGACATGGGGAAGTCGGTCGGCCGGTGTGCGTGGAAAGGGTGATATGCCATTGCAGTCCCTGTAAAAACTGGATCTCTCATCGGTGCATCCACAAAACCCGAAGTGAAATAATGGATATTTTAGTGGTATTTCCCCTCAATCTAGAGCCAGTGTAAGTCCGCGCTTCGCGAGCAGTTAATTTCTGTAAAGCGGTACAGAAGAGCACCTACGGCACCTTGTCAAACACACAGCGCGTTAACAGGGTGAAGAAAATAGCCCAGAGTTGCTGTTGATGTGCTTTTCCTTTGGTTCCTCCGCCGAGTCCTTCAGTAGAAGCGGCGCTGTGAAGACAGATCCCGGCTGCGCTGTGTGCCTCTCAGATAAATAAGCTGTTTCTCTGCTTCAGTCATCCCACACTGACTGGAGAGATGTGGCCCCGTTCACTTCAGATCTGTGACTATCTCACATGTCCTTCCTGCCTCCATCCCCAACACTAATGAACCAAGCCCCTTTGATTGCTGATTTTACGCTTTCTGGACCAATTGTGGGCCCCTATAGGCGTGGTTCTGACAGCTCCGGCCAGACTCTAGGAGAGGGGGTGGGGGGACAAGAAGGTGTCGGAAGCATTAGCAGTAAGAAAACATGTCAACAGAATAAAATATTAACCAATGACAGGAAAGATCGGGAAATCCCACCCCCATTTCCAAGCCAAACACCGGGTCAGCCCTCAGTTTTCGGCCGGTGGAGGCATCACCTCTCTCGGCTTGCGTTTTTACAATGTCGCCTCTGGAGAAACCAACCTGTCCACAGACTAACTGTCTTAATACTCACCTTAATGCGGAGGAACAGCTCCAGTACTCCACGTTTACCACTGTCTTTTAGAACAACTCACAACACGACTCGCAGCTCAAGCTCTGCATTCCGGAGAGATTTATTTCAAAGAGCTGCTGCTCTCTCGGTCGCTCTCTATAATAACAGACTTGTAATTATTCCATGTTATCGGCTGTTTTGACGCTTAGGCTGGATTTGCCTCACACTAGAACCAGACTATGTTAGCTGTGTGTGTATACTGACTTCAGCCTCATACAGCCCCGGCTTCCCCAGGCGAGAGCCATTTATCTGTGAGTTTTCCTGATCGAGGTAACTGGGAAGGCAGCAGCCGCCGCAGCGACAGCAGCGTAATAACGAGACACGGCTGGAAAAGACAAACCCAGATGCTGCGTGGAGGAAAAAAAGAGGAAACCAGTTGAATGATGATGAATGAATTTTGAGAGTAAAAACAGGGAGAAGGAAAGCGGTGAGTGCTCACTTCGATACAAACTTTTCCTTGTTTGGATGCAAATAAAGTTACTCTACTATTTAGATTTTTATTTTTAGATGAGCCTAAATATTATTATTGACACTGCAGTTGTATTATTCCTGCTGTTTGGCGTCGTGGTGATTTTTTGGAGAGTATCGTTTGTATTTCCACATCAAACAGTCGCGGCGATGAGATGATTTAGTGCTCAGCCACGGAGCTGAGGGCAGGCCGTGGTAGCGCGTAATCTCCGACAGGTTGTATTTTGTCAAACCAAGGACGGTGCGGGACTCCGGGAGCCGTAG
>LKNJ01002733.1:60849-109886 GCA_002120245.1 Maccullochella peelii | reverse complement strand
CGGACATTTTGACTTGTCATAGTAGGAAAAGCACAGGTGTTACTAATGACATTAACAATGGCTCTGTTCTACTTAAGTGTCCCATTAAACCATGGCAGACAACGAGCCAGCATGCACAAGACCCTGAAACTGAAGCAGCTAAATAGCCATCATCCATTTCACTGTTTACACTTGTGGTTTTCCTACTGTGACAAGTTAAAACCTCTTCTGTGAAAAAGGCCCATTTTGTCTGCTGTACAGTCCCATCCTGTCCAGACTGTCCAGTTTTTAAAAAAAGTTTTGACATATTTTTCAGTCATTGAGTCAGTCTTATTAGATAGTATACAACAAAGAGTTAGAAAGGGTTAATAACAGTTCCTGGCCGGACTTAAACCTTTGACGTTGCAGTTTCATGGTCAGTATTTTAAAACCCTTGGCTACCAGGATGCTCCTGAAATGTATTTTCTTTTGTAATCAGCAAAGAGCCATATCTGCGCCACATGTAAGTCAAGACTATTCTTGATATTGAATTAAAAAAACAGACACCAATATTCAGGAATGAAAGAAAGAAAATGTTCTGTACTTTCCAAAATTATACAGATTGGGATTGTAATAGGATTCAAGAGGAGAAGCTTTATGAATTCATTCACATCGTCGAAGCAGAAGATGAGAAACACCAAGTGTGCAGTTATGTAGTTTAGCTGCTGCAGTAGTAGCACAAATGTAGTCCAATACATTTGGGCTTGTTTTGTAGTGCAATAACATATAAACATGAAATTATTTTATTCTTCTCCTCTCGCTGAAGTATTTTGCTTTCTACCTGTCTTACATCTCTTTTACCTTTCTCACCAATCCTCCTACTTCTTCCCCATTAAATTTTCAATTTCCTACTTAGACCCACTCAATTCATGCCCATCTAATTTTTCGTTTTGCATCCATATCTCCTCTTTCCTCCATCTTTACCTTCACCCCTCCTTCCTCCCCCTCTTTCCCTCAGGCAGCTGCTTCCAGCCAACATCCCAGCAGACCTCAGCTACAATTGTTATCCATTCCTCAATTCCTCCCTCTCCACAATGGCTGTTTGAAAGGGGTGAAGGAATACAATGGAGAGGGGTCCCACACACACTCCCACATGCAGAACACACGTGTAAGCTGATACACCGGACTACATGTACACATGCAATACAATGATACCAACACACACAATTACTTATGGATGGGTCATAACACATTTGCAGGCTTAAAGATGCACACAAGACACCATGCACATGTAAAGTACATGGCATAGTACAGATAAACACACACACAGACACCTGCACACATACACGCAGAGCTCATTATCAAGCTCCTGTCCCCCGCCTCCTGTGCTCTCTAATCACTGCTGTCCTAACTACAGCAAGCTGGGTTGATACTGATAACAGAAACACACACACACACACACACACACACACACACACACACACACACAGACACAACTTTCATTCATTCCCTTCTAACATTAACCCTTAAACCAACTCTGTAATCTTAACCCTGAAACGAAAGATTTACCTTGTGGCGACAGAATTTTTAAGACAGTGTGAACAAGTGCGCACACACACACACACACACACACACACCTATTCAGACTGAATGTAGGCTATAGGACATAAACCTTAACAGAGCTGCGAGAGTATTCTGTGTTTCAGCAGTGTGAAGGGAAAGACAGAATTATGAGCATAGTGACAGATGTTGGCAACTATAACATCCTCTCTGTGGGTCTTTCCCTTATAGCCACTGTCATTCGTTTGTCTCACTCATTATGTTGTTTAGCTTTTTAGCCCGTCTCTTTCAGATATGTATGATTCATCATCTTCCCCTCTTGTCATTATTCTTTCCGTTCCTCCTCACATGGCTCCTTTTCATTTCTGTCTTTCTCCACTTCAGTTCTAGTTCTGTCACTTCTTCTACTCTTTTTTTTCTCTGTGTTTCTTTGGCCACACCAAACTACTATATCCTCTGTGCTAAGCAGCGCTTTGGTTCTGTCAGGCTCTGGCAATGCCTCCCCACAGATGCTTTTTTCCCCCACCATGACAGTAATGTTTGATGTACTGCATTACATACTGTACTCTGCGTGGGTGGCAATGCCTGGAAGACAGTAAAACAAACTCAAGTAGGTCAAATCTTATTAGCCAACATTAGCAGCCCTTTGGTTTATTATTATCTAAGCTGGGTATATGCTGTACAATTGTATTGAGCTTGCATGTTGCATAAAATGTACTGTTTTAATCATCAAAATGTGCAATGTCTATGTTCACATTTTACGCTTTGATCTACTTTTCAGCATGCTAAACGTATGCATGGAACCCCAGAGTGGTTTCGTCCATTGACAAATCGACAGATTAGTTTAGTTACTTGGTGCAATTCCACATTTGAAGGGAAAGTAAGAAGGTAGCTGATGCAGATAGCTGGGAAGATGCGTACGATGTGGTCTGTCTCAGCACAGTCTGTGTTTTAAAAAAAACCAAAAAACTTTTATAGCTGCTGCGAGGGGAAAAGCCGGCCGTCATAGAGTGAGGAGGGCGAGATGCAATAATCATTTATATATGGGGACATTGGTGCACATTTTCAGGCAGTCTGTCCTGGAATGAATCCATAGTGAAATAGCTGTGTAAAGAATGAAAGAAAAAGAGCAGTGACGCTCAAATCCTGCTTCGTTTCTCACCTCCACACACCAAATCACTACATGAAGTGAGCTTGAGTGTTGGGGTGTTGGTTTTGGGAAGTTACTAAATTTGTCAGACAGTCCCCCCACCCCCACATTGTCTGCCAGCTAATGGTAAGGTTAGCCAACAATAACTGGTCCAACCACTTCATCAGGAAAACCTCAGGAAGACCTTGTAGTTGGTTATTAAGAACAAGAAGCTGACAGCTTAGAAGTTATGGATCAACATTATGGAGGTATCCCTCAGTGTTGTTACTGTAGCCTTGTATATGGACTTTCATTGGTAAATGAACAACTTAAATCATCTGTCAACAATATGGAGGCAGAAATTAGGTGTATATATTTAATTCTCTTCTCTCTCCTCTCAAGTGCTTTGATGTAATCTAGGTAGGACATTTCCAGTCTAGTATAGAAAGGCTGATATCCAATAAGTCCACTGTGCTCTTTAGCTTGGAATGAGTTGGACCACTGAGCTAGCAGAAATGGCCGCTACATGAACATGCTGTTCAATTCTACTGTCACCACATCTTTCACTGCATCTTCCTGCTCCCTCCTTCTCCCCCTTTCCAGAGGGTTGCTAAGTGACTGTAAGATTTCCATGAGGAGATTGTTGAGCGAGGGGTCTTAACTGCCTGCAGTAGTAACCTTTACAGGCCGGCTGGAGTTCTACAAGTTAGTTCTTCTCCTGCTGTGGCCATTTTTCAGTACTGAAAGGCTTCAATTTTCAGTTCGCATGTCCCTACAATTTAAAGAGCATGTACAGACATGCTGGTTGAAATCCAAGCAGGTGTTGCTATTCTATAACAGTCTCTTTAAAAGGTTTTTCAAACTGTTGCTTTTAGTCTGTTAAGAACATAACATTAGCGCAATAGGCTGTATGTTGTAGTAGTGAGCAAATATTGGTAATTTTATTACAGTTCCCAGGTCATGTAACTAATCTATTTTTTCTGTTTCTTATTTCTGCTCAGCACTGTCTGAATAATCAAAATGTATTTTCTGTACCCACTGGCACTCTCCTACTTCTCTCTAATCCCACATCTCTCTCCTACCTATTTTCATTCTGCTGTGCTGGTTCACACACGACCTCTCCATTTTTGTCACTCCTTCTTTCTGTCAATCACTCTCTGGTCTGTACAGCTCTCTCTGTATTTCCCAAACTGATTCGGTCTTTTCCGTGTTCTGTCCCCCCTCGTCTCATGGCCCTCTTCTCACCTTTTGCTTTATAGTCTTGTCGTAATTGTCAACTGACAGTCAAATGGCTTAGTACCTCTCAAACAGTCTGAACTTCAGTGGAGCTTTGTTAAAGTACTAATACATAAAACATATGCGAGACAGAGCAGGGAGAGAAAAAGTACCAGCAATATATACAAGGGCTGTTGACAAAAGGAGGGAATCAAAGAGAAGGTGATAGAGACAAAGAAGATGGAGGAGCAAAAAGCAAAGAGGACAAAAAAGGGATGACACAGGGAAAGAAAATTGAGAAAGAAAATAACAATAAAATATGTTTGTGTAGAAGATTTGTGTGAGTTAAAATGGTTGAATCGGGGGAAAATGGTGACAAGCAGAGAGTCTGTAGGTGCGCAAATATGCAACAAGAAAATGTATCTAACATCACTTCTATAAAAAAACATTTGTCCAGCATATCTTTATGTCTGTGCGCGTGTCTATAGAGATACCATCTTCACATCTTCCTAGATTTACATCACACAAGCCCCCAGTCACGACCATGCACTCGCACAGACATGTGCAGTAAAGTTATATTTGAAACCGATATGAGTACTAATTGAACTTTGAGAAAGGTTAATTTGACTATATTTTTTGCTCACATCCTTTAGCTACAACCATAGACAGTGACTTCAGACCTAAGTGCCATAGTTTCATGTTTCCCATGATGTTGTCACCACAGTGTTGTGCACCAACCAGGCAGGAAACACACGGCATACTAATTACTTTGCTGAAACTTAACATGCCGCACGTACAAAAAAAACAACAGAAAACAATTGTTATAGTATAATCATAATAAAAATATATGAGGGTTTGCATGCAATACAAAATGTGTACATACATTCCATAATCTTTCAAGTTGAAAACTTCAGTTAATCAGTTTATTAATTGTATCCTCTGGTGCTCATATGCATGTGTTAGATCATTTTAAATGAGTCAGTCCAACATTTCCTTCAAACTAAAGGAATAAAACAGGACATCTTCCAAAACCAACCCAGATGAGTGTTTTCTGATGTGGTGCCTCTATCTGCAGGACGACAAAGCTTAACAATGTTGTCACAAATGACCATTACAAAAAAGATCCAAACGACTTGCTTTTTGATCTGCCACCTCCATGGTTAAGGTTTTGTGTCACTGGTGTAAGGGAAAGATTGTGCTCATGGTAAAAGAAACCAACGCTGAATGTTGGTACTACACAGGATACTAACAGTGGGCTGCTGTCAAAGTCGCACATTGTTATTGTTCTTGATCTCAAATTCTTGTGTCTCAGTCCCCTGTCAAACACCAGAAAACGCTAAGTTCAACAGCTAAGACTACTTGGTATTGTGAATTTAGAATACACAGGAGGAGTTTTTTTATACTGTGAATGTTGTGGTATATTGTTCTTTCATCAAAAGCAGACTGCAGTGAGTTAAACATTTCATCTTTATCCACCTTTGTGTGCTGGTGTGTGTCAGTTTGCATTTTGAGTAGTTTTAATGAAACATTTGTATAGTGTGACTATAATTTCACATCTTTGTGTGTGTGTGTGTGTGTGTGTGTGTGTGTGTGTGTGTGTGTGTGTGTGTGTGTGTGTGTGTGTGTGTGTGAGTGAGTGAGAGAGAGAGAGGGTGAAGAATATCAGGAGATGGTAATGATTTTCCTTGTTATTATCATTAATCAAAACCAAGTATATTGTGATTACCTTCTATCGGTCTCTTGAAACCACCCCATCAATCTCCCTCCTTCTCTCCCTCTCTCTTTCTTCATTATCCTCTGTCCCCATTTCTTATTAGACACTTGACAGCTACAGCCACATCTTCTAATGAACTATAAGGATCCACTTCAAAATTAGAAAATAAGGACTAAAATATGCAACAACCGTGTAGCATGATGAAAGCAGGTAAATCTGCTTTCATCATAAACTGTACCGTCACCAGTCTTTATTCTGCGGCTTGAGAAGAGTCAGCTGTTTCCCTGAACAAACGCTTGACATGGTAGTTTCTACTAGATACTGTATGATGTTAGCCTTCATGTAACAACAACAACAACAACTAAGAAAGAACTGACCAGGCAGACAATGACTCACATACAAGCTGCCAGCTTTTTGTTCACGAGCTGCCTGCTCTAGTCTTTTGGCGTTCCTCACTGTATCTCTTGAATTCTTGATTGTTATGTTATCAGTTGCTAAATGCCTGAGGCAAGTATGCAATTATGTAGAATTGTATATAATACCGTAATTGCTTCTATGTCCTATTCTTTCTGGCCATATTTGTCTTTTTCAGTGTGTCTGTTAATTTATTATCAATGTCTTTACATCTTGCTTTGTCCTTGGGAATATGAAAATCTGTCAGTTTGCTCATTAGTGTTGTGTGACAGTATACACCCTTCTTTCAAAATTTGTCATCACATGTTAACCATCTCAGTCCAGTTTTCATCCATGCTGGGGAAGGAGACCGACATTAAAAGACTTTAATTGAAAAGTTGCTTATAAAAGTGCATGGAACTTAGACTGTAATAAATTACAGTCCTTGAAGACGTAGAAGAAAATTAATGAATGAGTATCAGCACATTCCCAGTGGACAGCAGTAGTACAATATTGTGCACTCAAATGGGACAAAAACAACACACCTTAAGGAAGGATCTCAGAAATAATGGCTATATTTAGGCTCTGCTCAGTGCTGGCTCAAAATACATTTGGAATCATAGTTTTTCTCCCTGTGTTCGTGTTCGTACTGCACTGCGGCTATATTTCAGTAACCAGAGATCAAGGTAATTTCAAGCTGCAACATACAACTTGACAGCAGCTGACCTTCCAGAGCAACATAGATATGCTGTGTAACACTGTCAGCAATGGATTTTTAGTTTTAAGAAAGTATCTATACTATATGTTAATGAATATCTGCTGGATTAAAGCCTTAAGGAGTCTGTTGCCATCTGTCAGCCATCATCCATGTCAATTACCCGCCAATTCTTTCCGCTTTTGTTTTCAATTATATGCATTTTTTGCTTGTATTGGTGGAAATTAGCTTTTCAATGATGTTTGTGATGTTTTAAAGCTCACACTATTTCTTGTGTTGTACAATGGAGCTGGGTACTGGCTATGAAGATGAGTCAAGTGGCAAAAGCAAGGTCTCAGCCATACAGCAGCAACAACAGCAGAACGCAATAAAAAGAAAGAGCGTCCTTATATCTACAATATGTGAATGTACAGATGTTTGTCTACCTGACTTACTAAGTGAGTATACGCATGCTTATCTATCAAGCTAGGTAGTATCTAGAGTGTCAGCCTGCCTGTGTAACATCTTGTTCATCTGCATCTTGTCTATTTGAGTCTTTACCTGCTTGTCTTCTTGTTTGCTTCAATTTACTTCAACGTGTCAACTTTAAAGACTTTTCTGCCTGTATGTTGATCTGTCTGTGCGCATGTGTGTCTGCCTTTCTGCCTGGCGATCAACTTCAGTGTGTTATTGAAATGGTGTATTCCAGCAGAACTGTCACTTGCTTTCTCGTGTTATTTCTCTCCAACTTTTACTGTAGGTAAAATGTAGGTAACCTCCTTTTCTTACCCCTTCCTTTCTATCTGAAAGTCACACTCCACATCTCTCAATTACTTCTCTCCAGCATCCACTCCTAACATCTTCCTCCATCTGTCCTTCTTTCTCTCTTTTCAGTTTCCCACATCACCCTCCCTCTCTCTCTTCCATACCTCACCCTTCTCTCTCGCTGTCTCCCAGAAGCAAGCAACCTTATAAATAACAACACCATGGTTGTTTACCATTTGTTGTCACAGTCGTAACATTGCCAGGAGCACTCTACGTGCACTTTCCTGTTTGTGTGCATCAACAAAACAAGGTAACCTTCAACTGAATTGGTTAGACATATACCGGATTTATAGAGCCACAGATCGGACGTGCTTGTTTTGACGTACATCGGGGGAAGATGCGTTTACCTCATAGTTAAAATGTTTAAGGGACCTGGGAAGTTTATTCATTTTGGCAGAGAAGAAGTTTAATTTAATGGAAGATAGTTTACAGCTGATGAAACAGGGTGTTGACTTTATAAACAGACAGCAAGACAGGAAGTAAGTAACAAAAGGAGCAGAGGTGAAAAGAGGACTCAAATATTTTAGAGTCCAAAGTAGAATACTTGTCTGGAAAATTACATAAATCATTTTGATCAAAACAATACTAAAGTACTAAACAACTGAGCGCATCCAAAAGGAAAAGTTTCAGTTTCAAAGAAGCCAGACTAAAAATGTATAACTAACTTCAAATGCACAGCTCATAAAATGCATACCTATACCTATTTCTGCACATATCAGATAGGAACGTCATTTTAAATCACCGTTCCTATAGCTCACTGATTTTCTTTCATCAAGTCTAGTTTTTTGTATTGCCGATTATCACATACAATGTCTACAATGTCATTATGTGAAGAAGTGTTGCCTAGGAGAAGCAGACAACTATTCTGTCTGTTTCAAGTGCAAGATTAAAGATTTAGTCTTTGTAGTTATGATGCTTTAAAACTGGATCAATTTGCCAGAAGTTAACACATGCATCTATTGTAAATCTATATCTTCTTACAAAATCTGACTAAAAATGAATGTCCTTGTTATTTCAGTTACCTTGATGGCAAACAAATGGGATCATTGTCTTTCAAAGCTCTGGGTTTGCAATTGTCCAGCTGGCTGATACTGATAAAAACTCTGACCTCCTGTCTGGCTGCCTGTGATTCTTGAACAGAGAGTCTACTGTATATCAGTGCATCCAAATCTCTTGCCATGGTGTAGTGGTTTTATGTTCATCTTTGTAATGACGCAAGACAAAGCAACATATTGCCATCTCTGATCGCACAATCTCTTGATTAAAAACAAAGCTTTGATGTTTAGAAGTGTTTTGGATCTCTTTCACCAATTTGTAATTAGATTCATTAACAAAGTAACAGGCTATGAGGCATTTTGGCATCATGGGGGGGAGCCTATGCTTGCATTCACAGATACACAATCTCACACACACACACACACACACACACACACACACACACACACACACACACAGATACAAACAAGGAAGACACACATACACGCTTGCAAATGCATACACAAGCATGGAAAGTGGTGGGAGGGGTTTGTAGATTTCAATAATCTTTGCAAAGGCAATACTTTCTTTCTGTTCACTTAACCTCATACTGATAATTGCTACAGGGTGCTGATAACTATTCATGTGTATGTGATACTGACTGCATACCAATTCTGCAGGTGCAAGGATGGTCCTATAGTGAGAAAAACACGGCTCTACACACAGTTGCTACAATGATTTAACAAACTTCCTCCTCAGCTTGTTAACCGTTTTACTAGATTAGAAACCCACAGAGTGAAAATGCACAAACAGCAGGTTGCAGTGCCAGGTTGTTTTGGGGCTGGTGTTCAGTCCCTGTGCACTGTGAGCATGTGAGTGCTTGTATGTGTGTGCAAAAGGGCGTCATATTCAACTTTAATACATGCCGAACACACAAACCGTGTTTCATCCTGACAAACATTAAGAAAACGTTAGAAATCTCAATTTTTCATAACTCTAAAATGTTAATACTGTGCATAACATTCTCTCTTGAGTACATGTACTTCTTATATTATTAGATAATGAAGTAGATCAAAATGAAATGAAAAACTATTACGTCTACTACAATTCTGACAATATTAGCAAGACAAGTTGACAAACTGCATTATGCATTGGCAATTTGCGATTTTGTGGACTTATTGTTTTGCACAGTCTGTAAGAATAAGGTTTTGTTTTGGCTCTGTACTGCAGCACATTGGATTTGAAATGAGACACAAACTGTAAAGGTTTAAGTGCTGACTTTCATCTATCGTCATTCGATGAACCGTGTAGGAAATGGTAGACCTTTTTATACATACCCCTGAGGGTAAAAATCCTACACTGCTCACCCAATATGATTGTAAACAACCCGAAACACACTTGAAGCTGAAAATCAGCACTTTAAGCTCAGCCGTTTCATTTGAAATGCAGTTTGCCAGAGTACTGAGCCAAAACAACAAAGAAATGTGTCACTGTGAGCAGACTCAGCTAACACAGTCAGAGTCATACAATAGACAAAAATATACAAATGCATTTCAGATTGCACAGGTTAATACAAATTACAGTAAAAGTGTTGATTAGGGCACACTTTGGAAGCCCCAGTCTATGAAAAGTCAAATTGGTAGTAAATTGAATTCTCCCTGGATTGTAGAGTGTATCATTTGCGTTAGCACGCTTTAAAATCAACTTATAATGCATATTTTACTTCTCTCTGCTGTTAGAATCTTTTAAAATGCCATGAGTATGATTTGACAGCCTCACACAAGATCCATCATCCTCTTCTTTTTTTTTCTTTTTTTTTTTAGTTAATCCATTTTCTTCTTTTGCTTATCCTGGTCAGGGTCACGCACCAAAAACTGAAAGCTGAACACTATTTAAATGCAGTCTGTTGAAGCTGCTTACATTTAAAATGTTACTGTGCCACTCTACAGTAGTCTCCAGATATGTGCAGTCCAAACCAAACATGTGAAAAGGGGGAATTTTAAATGTTTTAAAAATAAAAACAAATCAACAAATACATATATAACACTTTACTAACTTGTGTCACATTAATTACTTAGACAATCTATGCATGCATTTACCAAACTGGCTATCAATCAGATGGTAAAATTGCAGCTGCATGCATTGCTGTTTGGCACAGTGTCTTATGCTGAGGTTAGAAAGTTTCAAATTCAGCACATAGTGACTTTAACCTAACATGACCTTTATAAAAGAAATGCCACATACAAAATTATTTTTAAAGTATAAGCATGTGCAGATAACTCATGTTGACATTTGAAATTTGTATCATTTAATGTCGTGATGAACAGCAAATGTACACTTTGCCAAAAAAACTACTTTTAACAGATCCCTTGTTTAACCGTCACTCTCTTTTTCAATATAGCAATCAATATTACTAATTCCGCCTTGCCCATGGCTAGAGGCCTGTCTGTTGAAACCATACAAAATCATTAAGCAGCATTAGTAAGCTCTTAAACCACACTGGTACAATGGTTAGCTTTTATTCAATAAAGCTGGGATAATTAATTCAAAGCTGGTACACTGTACTCCGTATGAATACAACATGGAATTACAAGAACAAAAAACACTCTCATACACGCACGCACACACTAAAATACAGGCATACTAATGTGAAATATAAGGCACACATGCACCCAACGACATATAGAAAAGACAAATAACCCACAGAAAGGAACATCTGCGGTGCACAAACACAAAAATGTGTGCATGCATGCATTAATGTGAACGGTGTGTTGATTAACAAATAATACAAACAGATTTTAAAAAGTGCACACGCACATAGACAGGTGCACACACCTTTAGCTGGAAGCTATGTTACATATTCATAAATGCAGTATTATATGGCTGGCTGACATCTCTCTCTCTTGCCTCTAACCCTTTTCCTAAAAATAGAGGGGAGCTTTACTCTGCTCTGTGTGAAAGACAAACCTTGACATCTTGAAATTTTGTCTGTAATAGTGGGAAAATATGTCTGTCCCGACACTGAAGTCGCAATTAGTCCCAAACAAGCTCATTAGCTTAGAGCTTCTGGTGCTCAGGTGTTATAATAATGAAAATTGATTACTGATTCTGATTCTTGCATGACAGATGACATGTACGCTACGTGAAAGTGAGTTGCATCACAGTAAATGCCTAAACACATACTCTGCATATAAAACTGTGGAATGCTTTGACATGTGATGAAGGTAGACAACGGGAGAGAAACAGGAAGGCAGCAAAATAGGAAAGAAAATCTGCAAGAGGATAAAAGACTAATGCTGTCCCTCTAACAAACAATCAGTCACAAAAAGCTCACTTCGATTGACTCAAGGCTGGACACTGTTTCCGCTCAGTCATTACAAAACATTTAGAAAAATATGATGCTTAAAAGCATCCTCTCCCACAATTTTCATCTAAGTCTGATGTCTTCGATATTTTGCCTGATAGATGATATAACAAGCAAGCAAATGGAAGGGGACCAATTCATTTCTTCTAATGTCATTGTGGGGACACTCAGACCTATAAAGGGGCTGATAAAAACCAGGATGGCAAGAAGAAAGTGTATTAAGACAGGAAATTCGAAGCTACTGTAATGTGGAAAAATAAAGCCAAATCAAGAGAGAAAATGACAGTAACAGGACGGAGAAGAATAAGTAGAAAAATAAATAATATGTTTATATTTAATGAAAGATGAGATAAGACAGAAGGAATGACAGATCAAGCTAGAGAAACAGAGAGATAATAGCTGTAGATCAGTGGTTCCTAACTTTTTTTGGGCCAGCACCCTCCTATCCATTATCCAGGTCCCTTACTTAAGAGTGGGACTGCCATTCCCGGGCATTTGAAGGGTAAACATATTTGCAACGGAGTATAGCTAGAGTAATGTATGAAGAAGACAACAAATCTTTAGATACAAGTTGCTCATATTCTTCTGTTGACAGAGTAGATGCACAAACTGCGTTTCCTGACCCAAATGTTCCATAAATGTGTCATTTCAAACAGGCCTCTGGTACTGGTATTACTATGATGTTCTTAAAGTAATCACCAGTAACAGCAGGTGTTGCCACATCAACCAGTACTGACATTTTAAGGATTATAATAGCATGTACTGTGTGCGTGTGTGCTGTACCTGTATTCTTCCTGAGTGAACACAGGAATGACAGAAGGCTGAAGGACTGTGATCTCTACTAGAGTTGTGTTCTTCTTCGTAGGCTCACCATTATCATAGGCCACCACCACCAGCTGTCAATCAAACACAGACATAGGTAAAGACAGAGTCACAAGATTCAGCAGATTTCCACATGCATGCTTGCAACATGGCTGTCTTAGTGCTGCCACTGCTCTCGGTTTATGCCTGCTAACATTGCAGAGATATCAATTCACACCATTTTACAGTCTGCTGACAGTGGAGACAGCCAAATAAATGGATGCAGCTAATGCATGACAGGCCGATAATAAACCACAATAATGTCAACATCTTTGTTGCCTGCATTCTAAAAGCACATCATTTGCAAGGCAATTGGAGAACAGGAAGAGTGTGTGTCCCACTGGTGTGTTTATTCTTTTCTGCTTAGCCTTTCTCCTTCATTTACTTGGGGGGTAACTACTGTTAACCAGACCTAAAGGAATCTTAATGAGGGACAAACGATGTCTAAAGATGAAGACATTGAAATATTGTGTTTCCTCCCCTTTTTTTAAGCCAGGAAATTGTTACCGATACTGCCCTTCTTTATATTCATACAGTAACTCATGCTTTAACTAGGAACCTGCTGAATGCACAGCTCACTCTTTAACGGCTGGAAACTTACTAACTTTGTTGGAACATGTGGAAGTTAATTGCCTTGCTCAATAGCACAATTACCTTTTTTCAACTGCACTAACAATTTAAATTGGTTGCTTTTTAGTTACAAATACCTAAAGCTGTGGTGCCTTTATAATGTGACGCAAGGAAATTAGTTAGACATTTGCTACATGTCAATGAGATTGTCAAACTGTGTATCTGTCCTTGTAAAAATGATACCTTAAGACAGTGTTTATCTCAGTCAGAGTGCAAAAACTGTACACAATGTTGGACTAATTCATTTAGTTTGAGTTATTGGGAGCAAACGAGGTAGAATTAGTCCTCTGAGTGATCTCTTCAGAGGAAGCCAAATCCTTGTTGTGTTAATTAAAGCCCAATGAAAAGATGAAATTAGCATGGCCCAAAGGCCCATTGAGGAGGGCAGCTGGGAAAACACTGCCACATGGTTATATTTTGAGACTAAAATGCTACTGCGGTATACTTTGTACAGTAGATAGGGATTTATACGAGTGCTCTGTACAAAGACACCTTTATGCACACAAATGCTAGAAGAAAGCAAGTACAGTCTGAGATTGATGCTCAAATTAATATTTAATGACTCAGTTCATGTGATGTTGTCCCAATCCTCCACCCACTAAATACCGAAATCCAAAAACTACAACAAAACAGGGATGCATCATATAAATCTTCTCCAGTAATGATGTCTCTACTGGACTGCAGCCCCAATGTTTACAGTATGCATAGATCAATTTGATTGATTGGGAATTACATTAAGCAATGCTGCATACTGTATTTACATTGTGATATACAGTAGACTCTCTGCCACATGGTTTTATTTAATACATTACTGTCTGATGGAAGTGAATATCTTTCCAGTGGGAGAATCTTTTACTGCCGTTTCACTTCATCATAGATGTGCGTGTTTTATAATGTCTATAATGCAAGTGTAAAATAAAAATAAAATTTTGTTGAGTTCCTGCTGCCAAACAGTTTAGAAAACTGCAATAGGTATCCAGTTCTGATCAGTGTCATATAAATGCAATTGAGCCACCAGCACCTTTTACAGAATGCTACACACAACAGGGATTACCAACCTTTTTTGTGTCTTTAATACACTGCAATGTCTACTTGCGACCCCCTGTCCCAGACCTTATGTATGAGTTGTAGGCAGTTCAGTCAAAGAGTGATTTCCCTCTTCAGACTGTTTGATTTTAATAGACTGACAGACAGAACTTGTTTTTTTGTTGTTGTTTTTTTACTCGTCAGGAAATCTTCTCACAACCCCTTCGATCCATCAAATGACCCTTTGTGGGGGTCCTGACCTTGTATTGTACATTATGGATTACTGGTGACCCGTAAATTAATCTGTGTGTGCATACTTACACTGAACTTGAGGTTGGGCTTCTCATTGAGGTTTACTCTGGTTACCACATTTCCCGTCTTTTCCTCTACATCAAATATACTGGCAGAGTATGGATAAGCCTCCTGGTCCACTTTATAGCGCACTAGAGCTGCTGGGGTACCCTATGAAGAGAACAAGTATACTTAGATGAATGTGACATTAGCATGAAATATCTCCTGCTTGCTTTCTGGAAAGCTGCCACTCTTGCAGACTTTTTAGCAAAGTGGCATCAAATTAAAAGCACAGTTTGGTAATGACTGCTGCAGGATTTAATATCCAAAGCAATTAGTTTGGACCTAAATGTCAAACAGTGCGTCCCTGTGCAAATACATAAGAAGCAGTTAAGACACACACATCACCACTTGGGATAAATGAGGTCCAAGTTTAGGAACTCTAATGATCATGAATTAGCCTCTCAATTATTGTTGATAATGAGTGACCATCAGTTGGTGTGACTAATTTGACTCAAAATGTCAGGAAATACATAAAATTAAAATTTTTATATATTATAGATCACCAGCTTACAGTTCCTTTACATTTTGACAGTGTATCTGGATTGTCTGAGGGACAACCTTGACTGGTCACTTTCTGCCAATAAAACTATACTGTTTGTTTAAAATTCCATCTCTCGATTGTTTTTTCTCAGGGAATGAGAGGATCTCTCCACATGTCTTAGTCATGACGAGTTTGATCGCTTGCCAGCATCACTGTGGGCTCATGCATTTCGTGGTTGTTAGTAATATTTCATGAGCTGTGATATTAATTAAATTAGGATTGACTTATGATATTATTACATGATCTTACCAGGTGAAAATGTCTTTCTAGTGTACATCTCTATATTTCACACTTATTCTTCTCTTTTCTTATCTCACTAATGTACTGAGGGGATGAGAGGATCTCTCCACATGTCTTGTTTGATTGCTTTATCTTGATTAAGGCTAGGAACTGGACATGTTCAACAATGACTAAGTTCTGTGTTCCGTTACCATACTAGGTTCTCATGTTTACTAGACAGGTGCAACAAAGCCACATTGCCAGTAAATAGAAAGATATCCAAAGTATACAGAAATGTTTCTAAGGTCATAATTCCATTAAAATACCTTTACCACTTACAGATTCAGTGTTGCAGTGCAAGTATTCTGTTACAGGTTTGAAAACATACCTAGAAACTGCATTTAACTCAAAAGAAGTGTAAAAACAATATAGATTTTTTTAAATGAGTCATTATTGTTCTATTTAACTGTTATTTGTTCTGAAATAAGTTAGATTTTGTAGAAGCACTGCACATTTGAGCGGCAAGCACATTAGTTACGCCAGTGTAGAAGATTTCACACAGAGATGGCGGAGAGAAAAGTAAGATCATTGCTTCTTGAGCAGTAATGCAAAGTAAAGACACTTTTCAGTTTCTGGTCCTTTTCATAAATATTTATTTGGTGACTTACTATACAGTAAAATTGCAAATTTACCAGTTGGTTGTTTTCTGTTTCCGATAAAGATGAGAGCTATTTTTCACACAGCCACTGCATTTCAGATCAGCATCTAAACAAAAGGCTGTGTGGCTCAGCAAATCCACACAAGCTATATGCACACTGCACTTAGACCCTGGTATGAGCATTTTACGACCTTTAAAACCTGGGGTTAACTGCACCAGTCTATCCAATGGCTCACAATAGAACTCTAAAGTGAGCTAACCTTCATTTTACAGCAAGCAGAATAAACCAGTCTATATTACAAAGATGTTTAGAGTTAAAAGCCCAATTGAGGTATCACTAAGTGCTACAGTGGGATAAAAAAACGGCTCACTGGAGAACGAAGCGCAAACACATTCAAAACACATACACACACATTGGAGGCAAGCATCATTATCTTGCATCATTCAGCCTGTGAAAAACAGTTTGATTGAATAGAATAGTAGCCGCTGGAAATGCTCACCGCAGGGTCAGAATCATTGGCCATCACTGTGGTTACAATGGTTCCCTTGACAGCATTAGGGGCAACCATGCCACGGTACACTGACTTGCTGAATACCGGAGAAAAGTCATTCATGTCCTGGAGAGAGATAAACACACACAAACAGTAGTATGGCATTAGCATTGTAAACATACAGTACACCAAGCTGTTTTTGTTTTCCAGTAAGTCAATGAAATGTTACACTTGTTTAACACTAATGATGTGCAAACTTTGTAGGCATGTTGATTTTTGCTTTCACTTCGATTCTTAAATTTAACTTGATTCTCATTTTTGCCTTCTCTCTGCACTTACCAAAATTACTCACTCAAGTGGATTCACACTTCATAGGTTTGGGACCCCAGGAAGAATAGCTGCTGCAATGCTGTAGCTAATGGGGATCCAAATAAACTAAACATCTGGCCTCCACAAGGGAAAAAATGCAACAGTCCATAACCTAATTCTAACGCAACTATAGTTCTTTTAAAGTTTTGGTCAGAGTCCTTTTTTTTTTTTTTCCACAGCAGGTGTCAGCAGTGCTGGAAAACCGCAGCGAGTTTGAAAGTAAGGACACCACAGAAGAACAGTGTTTTTGATTTCGCCACAAGCTAGCTAAATAATGTATTTTAAAACTTCACTGTTGTCAAATTGAGACAGAAGAAAAACAAATAAGCAAAGATGGTGTAAAAAAACAAAAAAAAACAGGAATTGCCAGCTTATTGCTATAACTATAACTCTTAAGTCTTGGATGTCAGAGATTCCTGACGAGAGGTGAATGTACCATGGCTTTTCCACAAATGTAGTAAATTTGCATGCAAAACACTGATATGACCCCTGAATGCCAGACTCCAGATAGAACTGGATCAGAAACAGTGAACACTCCCTCTGCAGCCTAGCGGCATCAGAGGGAGAGAAAAACTAAGCAGAAGGACAGTGTGGAGCTGCACACTAATACACAAGTACTGCATTTGCTTCTGCTATGGTGCTGTCTGTCATTAACTACAAATATTGGTCTGTAGTAGCCTGATTAAACAAATTTCTGACGTTGACAATAAACTATAATTTGGTTGACTGCTTAACAGGGAAAACCCACTGGAAGTGGAAAAAATTGTGCAACTCTGCCTGCACCACTTCTTGTCCATCACAGTGGTGGGAGTCAACCCCTGCAAGCTAGGGAGTTGCTTGTTAGCAAAATGTCTGACTTTCTCCAGTTTGTGACTTTGTGCCAAGCAGCACTTTATTTTTGTTTGTCTTTAATCTTGGAGGCAAAGGATATACAAAAGAGGGATGCCAGAGACTATCAATAATTTTCTCTTCCATAGTCATTTTTCCACAGCTGGTAAAGACTAAACTTCTTAACCTGGTTAAAGTTTTTCAACTTTTGACTTTTTGTTTGAATAGCTGGTCAGTCCGGCATTGCTTGCAATGCTACAATGTCAATTGTCTTCACCGTAAAGCTTTCCCACAAAACATTTCCATTACAGTGCTATCCCCTTAAACTGAAAAGACAATGAACTAAAAGAGAAACACAGTAACTTACTTAGCACTTAGCTTTCTGTCCCTATGCATGGACAAACCAACTCATAAACACACACCCACCATGATTCTGACAGTAACTGAGGCTAGTCCCGGAGGCATTGTTCCCTTTGTGTCCATGGCCTCTACAGTGAATGTGTATGTGGGTTCTGAGTTCTGAGTCAGAGCCTCATAGTCCAGAGTTTTGAGAACCGACAGCTCTCCTGTCACTGGGTCGATGTGGAATAAGTGAGTGATCTCTTGGTCCGAGCCTTTAGTTCTGAGTCGATACGTGAGGTTGGAGCCGAGGTCAGCGTCTATCGCCTGCAGAGAAAGAGAGGTAAAAGAGTCAGAGAATGGGGATGAAAGTAATATCATTGCCTTCTGAATTTTATGGCAAGTTGAATTCTTTATATTTGCCAGAAGGACAAGCATCTACATGTGCTGGAGCCAGTAAGAGACTGTAGTATTTTCATTAGATCTGTGTTGAGCTGGTATGTCTGGAACGCCTGTGGTAGTAACATTTCTAGTCCAGCTGGTGGTCCGTATCTTATTTTTCCTTCCTGTAACTATTTTACTGTGTAGCCGGAGGGAAAAGCTACTTTTTTTTTTTTAATATTCACATGTGTCTTCAAGTGTTGTCAATTTATAATATATTATATATAATCTTAATAAAATTCTGACTTTTAAGACGTCTAATGCTGGCTGGAAGGTAAAATTAAAACCAATTTGGTCCTTTCAAAGAAGATGTAGCTAAAGTGTGACTATTATGATGAGTCTTATTGACTGGAGTAACAATTTATGACTTGCAGTGCTTTTATTGAACTAAATTCAAGGTCTCAGGTTCGACCAGCAGGCAGCTTGATTCAAACTGAATGAAAGTGCGGTATTAATTAATATTAATGTCATGTTCACTGGCTTTACACTTGGGTATATCAAGCAACTGTAAAAGAATTGATTTGTTTCAATTTGGATTTCAATACTGTTTGCTGGACACTTTGATTCAATAGTGAGTGTAAGCCTTTGCTAAGAATGTAATACTACCATAGCAGCTTTTAGTAAGTGTATATATGTTGTCAGTGACAATATAGTTGATGCAAATTTGTATATTGATGGTTTGACTTGACTTTTGTTATACATGCACTTTTTCCCTGCCTTTAACCAGTACTGAGCTGGTTCTTACCTCATAATATAAAAACTGGGCGTGAGGTAATTGTGTATGATGTAATAGAAAAAGCTGCAAAAACTCAATGTAAAACCCTACATATAATGTCATAAATATTTTGAACACATAACGTTATAACCTGTCGTGTATAATGTAATAATAGAGTACATTTTGTCCTGCTTTTTTGAAATTGCAATTATGTTAAATAACCATACATACATACATACGACAGTTAAAACTAGGACAATTTGATAACAATATATCACCTGATACACACATATGTATAATTCTCATTTAAGGATCCCTTAAATGTACAAAATGTACTACTACATTTGTTGCAAATGGACTAATCCATCAAGCCACTCACTCACCTGTAACTGTAATATGACAGTGTCTTTGGGGCTGTTCTCTGGTAGGCTGACATTGTAAGTTTGTTGGGTGAATATTGGGCTGTTGTCATCTACATCCAAAACGGTGATAAACAGTGTTAATCTGGATCGGCGAGGGTCCACTGCACCATCCCAGGCTTCAACGATCAGAAAGTAGTGGTCTTTCACCTTTAAGATAACAGAGAATCCCGGTCAGACAACACTACAGCTTTGAAAAATATTTATACAGTCACCTTTGCCAATGTTTAACGCTGTCTTTTTTGTACTGCATTCAACAACTATGACATTCATGTGAAATCTGAACATATCCATCACTTCCTCTGACCTCTCTGTCCAGTGGCACCTCAGTTCTGATCGCTCCGGTGGCATTGATGGAAAACAGATTCTGGTGGTTGACGAGCCGATAATGGACCTGACCACTTGCCCCCAGATCTGGGTCTGTAGCCTAAACACAGACACACAGAAATAACACACGCACACAATCAATAAGAAAGGAGGACTGAAGGCTTAAATCATTTGTTTTGAAATACATGCAATTTAGGATAAGATTTTAGGTAAAATTCTTACAGTAACCTTTTTCGATCTTGTTAACATTTACAAAACTTTTCATCTGGAAAAAAGAAAATATTTTCAAGTGGGTGAATGAATGTGTGTGTCTGTGTGAGAGAATTATCAAAGCCATTTCCTGACTTGTAGTTCCACTCAGGGAGCTTTTATATGCATCCAAATTAATTTCTATTAGCTCTGAACCTTTTGACCTCGTACTTCTAACCAAACACTATTTTATACACCATCTTCTTATTTAAACTTCAGCAAAGAGATGTCATAGTTGTCATGTAGTGTAGATAAGTACTTTCTTTGTCTCTTCCTTCCCTGTCTTTACTTCTTTCTTCATGTTATTGCTCCTGTCTGTAGTTTTCACACAAAAATTCTAACCTTTTGGCTAGAGCTCTAACAAGGTGACAAAGACAGACCTTGGTGATCTGCTCTCTCTCCGTCTCACATTCCCCCTGCAGTCGGCTCTCGTTTCTCCTTTTTTTTCCCCTTTATTGCAACTTGTCCAGATGAATTAAACTTTCCACCACTAGCAATTGTTAAACTTTTGCAGAGTTAATGAGACAGTGGTTTCAATTTTCACATGGAAAAAAGTAGCACAGGTGTCTTCTTTCCTTTGTTGCACTTCTTTCATCCGACAGTCTTTCTGTATCCATAGACTACAGTCAAACTCTGACTCTGGCTCCACATCATCTCTTTCAACTAATAAAATAAGGTGTTGAGAAGGCAACAAATTGCTAGCCGGTGTTCCTTTCACCCTGTCAGAACAGAGGAACAATTAACATGGTTCGTGTGTGTGTTTGTGTGTGCAGAGCTGAGGTTTGTTTACGTTGTGCTTTTTGACTCTGAAAGTCCCCCTTGCTACTAACCCCCAAAGAAAATTATAATTTGGGGGTTGGTAGCAAGCACCACACCTCTTCTTGTGAAAGCTATAAAAACTGTGTGTGTGTTTAATATTATCAGCTTCACTAGGTAGGACTTTGCATAACAAATTTAGTCAGGAGGAGGATTATTTTGAAGTTGATTAAATGTTAAAAACATGAACTGCCTTATAATTAAGGATAATCCTTATAGTATTTGCATACATTATGCTTCAGTGTTTTGTCAGCAAAAATCATGACGATAAATTTGACTGAAGATATTACCATGATGATGTGACGTTAACGAGTATAGTGATCACTGAGGATAAAAACTATGACAAAATCTTCTTGAGATCAAGGTTCAAAGTCATTTGGATTAGTCCTCTGGGGATTGTGAAAAGTTCATATCCATCCGTCTAATATTCGTCAAGATATTTCACTCTGGACCAAAGTGGTGGACTGACCGCCTGACTGGCATTGCTTTAGAGCCCCACCGCTAGTGTGGCTAAAAACAAACCACTAAAATAACAAAAATCACCTCCGATGAAAATAAGACAAGAAGGGCATTGAAAATGAGCGTCCAATCAAATGACCATGTCCCGTGAAGAAGAACTTCTTATTGGATTATTGATTTGTTTAAATTAAGCTGTTTGCCTGTTCAGGTTCAAGCTCCACAGTTTAGGGCAGGTTAGGGCATAGTAGAATTGAACTTGAAAGTGAAACATGTTCAACATTGCACCAAATCTTCCTGCCGACAATTCAGCCAAGGCAGTAGGGAGGAAAAGAAGAAATGATATCTGGGTGCACTTTCCCTACACCCCACACGAAAAGAAGACAGCAGTTGCCCAGATTCAACACAGAGAAAAAACTATTATCAGCTGAAAAGTAACAGTCAGTGTATACTGGATCACTGAAATGATGAAACAAAACTGCATGTAACTGAGGCTAATGCACTATGTTAAACATGAATGTTCAATCTAATAGTAGATCATAAGATGTGGCTTAAGCTCCATAAAAAGCTAGTAAGTGGACCTCTGAGTTAAGGTTTTGTAGTCAAACTAATGCCTTATGAAATTATGGTAACACAATGTAATTAATTAATTAAATGTAATTTAATCTAAACACCATGACTCATATCATTTCTATATTCCATTTTATTTGCTGTACTATATCACTTCTTGCCGTTGCAGTGACCCATTTTTCCCTGTTTCCCCAATTTTGGATCATTACAGTTTCATCTCATCTCACACAGTGACTATTTGAATAAACAGAAATTAGGTTCTGTCTCGCCAGTGTTATGTAGACTGTAAGAGAGAAGAATGAAGTCCTGTATTCAGTGATTCATCGATGTCTTGGTGTGAAACTATTACACATTTAATGGAGCATCCAGCTTTTGGGTGATTATCTTGGGTTGTTTGAAGAAGGGTGGGGGGGTGGGGGGCTGAGAGATAAGAGATACATTGCGTGAATCATCACTCTTAAAGCAAAATTTCGACACTTTGGAAAATATACTTATTCACTTTCAGACGGAGAGTTAGATGAGAAGATCGATACCAATTTCATGTCTGTACGCTAAATATGAAGCTACAACCAGCAGCCGGTTAGCTTAACATGGCATTAAGACTGGAAACAGAGGGACATGAACAATTTAGCCCTGTGATGTCAGCCAACAGAACCGATTGAAAAACCGAAAAAAGATAAATTTACAGCAATTTTCTCCTGCCTACATAAAATATAAAGAATTATAAAAAGGGCAGATCTTTGATATATGACAGCAAAACATTATTGTCCATAAAGCCTTCCTTCATGCTGCCTACAGTAAAGCTGTCATAGCAATGCATTTTAGACACTGGATTAAATCCTTAAATAGTAGGCTGGATTAATCGTTTTAATGTCAAACATATTGATGTCTGCAGTTCCTGGAGTTAGGTAATCTAGAAAGTGTGTATGTATGTATGTGTGTGCGTGTGTGTGTGACTGTCTGCCTCTATCCTCCCTCTTCTATTCTCTCCTTCTCTTGTGTCTTATCCCTCCCTCACTGTCTTTCTCACAGTTCTCTCAGCATAATTACATTGCTAGACAGTTAAAAGCCAGAAACACAATAGGATTAATGTCTCAGCTCCTGATACGTCTGCTGCTTTTCAACACACTGACAAAAAAATAAAAGCAGCTTAAGGCCTGAAATATACACTCTCTCTACAATCACTAACTCTGCCTTTAGTGTTCGGGTGCATATACCCCTTTTCTTCCAATTTACCCCTTTTTTCTTTTCTCATTTCATCACTTTCTCACCTCCACCTCTAATTTCATTCCTAGATGCGGCGAGAGAAGTACCTGCAACTGAAACTAAATTACTGAGGTGTTTTTTTCATCTCTCTCCATGAACATTTATTTTGCTGCACCAATAAGCTATAGTGTCAGGTATTATAACAGTGAGGGAATCTTTTAAAAGAATCTTTTTTTTCCTCTAGTCTTACTCCTACATTGTATGTTAGTGTGTGTGTGTGTGTGTGTGTGTGTGTTTTAATTGCTTCTGTATTTAAGTCTCTTTGAGTGTTATTTTTTTCTTTTCAACTGTCTCCCATCAGGTAAATTTTGTGCTCCACCTGAACTTCATTTCAACAGTTTGGTGTTGCATCGCATAGTATAGACATTTCTGCAGGAGGAACACATAGATATGATATAAACACATCCAAATGACACATGACCAATAAATGTATCACCTATTTCCACTAAAAATGTATTTGTACTATGTTGTGTTGGTATGATTTAGAGCAGTGGTTCCACAACCTGGGGGTCGGAAGCCTCACAATGGGTGACAAGATAAATCTGAGAGGTTCTTTTTTAGGCTCTCCTCTAATTTTTGCTTTTTTTCCTTGTAAATTAATAGATACTTTTACCTCATCAGGCCTCTAAACAATGAAAAATCAAATGAAACAAGGAAAAAAAACATACTCTTTGGTTAAACTGGTCACAGTCAGACATATGTGACTGTTGATGAGGGGGTTGCAAGTACACATCTCTCCATTTTAAGTTGACACAGGGTAAAAAGATGGAAAAAACTGGTTTACTACTGTAAATGCTGATGTTAATATAAAGACAAGAAAAACACCATGCATGCTGGGCAGTTGTGCTTCCTAGCATTAATGGTAGCTGTCTAGGATGTACAAAATCAGAATAGATTTTTTGTGTGTGTGTTTCTAGTGAAATGCTGTTGTGGTAAATGGAAATATGGTTTGCCAAACTATTAGTATGAAGAGAAACACTATGAAGAGAGATCAATATAGTCTACATAAGTGTTTCCCTTCAAATATCGCTTGTTAAAGAAAAGTCTGCAATTTTTTTCATTCCAGCCAACAACTGCAGAAGGTGATTTCACTGATTCATTCCCCTCTCTGCGGTTGAAAGTGTGGAAATCAGCAAAATCATCTGGTTTTGTGTTGTCCCTCCAAGCCCTGAAGGAGGGATGGCTGCCGTGGAGGGATAAACCAAACTTTAAACTGATGAAGTGGTACTTTGGGAGGCAGCTAGCTTAATATATAAAATGTTTAATTTTGAAGCCAGACAACATGTAATGCCCTGTTGATTCAGAAAGAGATGGGCATCAAGAGTAAGTGGTACTGTACCATTGGAGTTTCTCCAGGTCTGACAAAATTATAGTAAAAAATTACAATTTGATCACTTTAGAAGTTTTTGCTTCTATATTGTCTGACTCTTTATCACCATGCAGCAAAAGGCCCGGGGCAGACTCAAACCTGGACTGCTGCGGTAAGGACCCAGCCTTAATGGTATGTGCTCTACCAGTTGAGCTACTGGGGCGCCCCAGGTTCTGCATTCAGAACCAATAACTGGCATCACATAGATGACACCACATGTTGGAGCAAGTCCTAATCAGCAAATTAGTTACTAAACAGAAGAAAAAATAAATGAATGTTATATTTGTTTTGATTTAACAGTGCATGCCTTTGTTTATTATTTTTGGCCTACTATAATTCTATCTTTGAAGGTCATATGACCTCTCTTTGAATTCACACAGTCTTTCCTTTTTCTAGTAAGTGCATTTTTCTAGTGAGTGCATTTTTCTCCTATTTAAAATAGAAACCATGTCTTAAACTCATGAAAGTCAGATTAAGAATGCAGCCGCCGTACTCCCTTACCTCTGTCGTCTCCCCTCTTACCTCTCCCCAGCGTCTTTCTACCATTTCTCTCTGCCACCCATGCATGTCTTACTTCCTCCCCTCTTTCCATCTCTCTCTACCGGCATCAGCAAACCAAGGTCAGCTCCATTCATTCTTCCGGAAATCTTTTTAATACCTACAGGTAGGGAGCCTGGTTTGGAATAAGGCCCAAAGTCATGCCTTGTACAGCCCGCTGAGGGATCACACCGTCTGTTTTGGTTTGGAAAATGTCCAAGGGTCCTTGAAAGGGAGGAAGTTCAGGATTGGAATACTTTCAAGTGCCCTCTCTAAAGATTAGGGTGGGTTTTTGGATGTTGAATTTGGAACATGCCCAAAGGTCTGAGCGAGAGTTAAAAATTGGAATGCTTGGAATGAAATGTCCTCTTTAAGGATAAGGTTGGGTTTACAAGTTTGGAATAGTGCCCAATTGTTCAAATAAGAAAATGTATTGAACTTTTAAGCTTGGAACCTGTTAAAAGTAAGACTTGTTTAAAATCCTAGACATGGGTGTATAAAGGGCCATATATTTATCTCAAGAGTAGTCCTGGTGTTCAACCAAAGAAGCATGATTAACATTTAGAAGTTGGCAAAGTGTCAGACTGATCAAAGACCCCCTGACACGGGTGTATAAAGGCTATGAATTAAGCTTGGAGCAAATCCAAGCAAGTGTGCAACTAAGGGAGCATCTTTAAAGATCAGAGCCTATCAAAGTGTCAGATTTACCCATGACCCCTGTCTGGGGAACACACGAGTCAGTTATTAGGTCTGGAACAAGTCCAGGAGTCTTTGTGGTTAGGGTGCTGATGCAGGTGAAAATGCATCCCACAGTGCTTAAGAGAGATCATGTTACTTATGCATATGCCAAATATCTCTTTTTTTACATTATAGTATATTAGTAATTTATTTTTTCAATATACAGTTTCATTCATATTTCTCCTCTCATATTTACCTCTATTTCCACACAGATAATAGGATTGAATAGTGGGAATTGAGATCACGGTAACCAGGAATTCTTGTCAAAATCTGCCTCCTTTTCCCAGGAAAAATACCTGCAAGAATTCTCTAAACCTCAAGAAGGCTACCATGATCCAACCTTGAAATGCCATGATTATGTCAATATAAGTGGATCAACTTTTCAGCTGAAGCAGTTTCTTTCACTGACTTTACATGCTAAAATGGCTGCTTACAGTTATGCAAATGAAAAAACAGAATTGATTGATTTGGTAATTGCTGACATTTTGTTTCTTCTACATCAGTATACTTGTAAGAGGAATCGTTCTACTGAAAAATATAAGAACATAATCTTAGGAATATGAAAAGTAACATCACAAAATGAGAATAAACCCCATTTTATGATAAATAATAGGCAGTTCTGTGTTTAAAATGAAACTTCATTTATGGTAAGAAATGTCAGTTTTCCTGTCAACGAGGGAGTGATATATTCTCAGGAAGTAATTAAAATAAGGGGGAAACAGTCAACCAAAATACATACCGTCCTCACAAAAGGGGACAGACACACACACACGATTCTCTCAAATCCTTGTATCCTGTCTACCTACAAATATGTGCACACATGTATAATAACATACTGTCCTAATTACAAAGCAACCAAGGTTTACAGAGTTATGTTAGTGATCTCTGGTCCCCACTGTAAAAGAGCAGAATTTAATTAGAGCCTCTGTCCTCTGTGATTCTTTGTGTGCTCACACAAAAAGCTCACAAAGTCATGAATGTGTGCATAATGACCACATTAACATACAAAACCATGATCAATGGGCAAAAATTGCCCCCAAGATTTCGAAGGAAAAAAAAGAACATATTTACCAGTTTAGGCCAATATCCTAGTCCTACATTAAACCATCATTTTATTTTCATTTCCATCTCTAACACACACCCGCACAAACAGTGTTGTTAAGATACCTGACTGGCAGAGAACCTGCAGTGAAGTTGGCTGCTGCGACGGAACTGTTACCGAAGAAAGCAGCCTCACTGCGAAGTTACTGTTAAACTGTTAACCAGTTGGGCTGTTCAGACGGGACGCACCGCGCTGTGGGGCTCTGCGGCTGGCTTGCGCTCTGCCTGAGTTTCGCCGTCAGTTCTATTTTCTCCGCCCGCCGCGACCAAATCTGGCACGAAAACAGACTGATAATCTATTATAAACGATATTAATGATATATATGATATAAATGATCTGATTCTGATAAATTATAAAATATGCATCCTGCTTGCCAACCCTTTTGATTTTCCTGCCCCTCTCTCACTGTTCTCCTGGAGTTTCAATTCCACCTGATGAAATTTCAAAATCTCCACAACCACTGCATTTATTAGAAATAGTATCACTGCTGTTTGTGATTGCTTTTTTTAAAATTACATACATATTCCACATAATTGCACACTTCTCTTTGGAACAGCAATAGTATGCTTTTTATTTACTCATTCACAAGGTGGTGATTACTGTAACGTTATGCATTTTAATTTGGGCTGATTTTACATTAAAAACAGCAACTTTATGCACCAATTTCTTCTTTGTTTTTTTAATGTGGCCCCAAAATTTTGGAAATGCCCCAAATTTTTTTTTTTAATTTCCTACACTGATGGTCATACATGTTCACACAGCCTAAATATACTGTACAGGGAGGACATCACAATGTTTTTTAAAACATGTAGTGAGGGGGTAGGAGAGAGGGGAGCATGTGTGCTTTTGCTACTTCCCTGTGCATGTTTTAGAGTGTGTGTGCACTCTTCCTACCTTGACCTGTCCAACATAGGCGTGATCCTTCTCCTCGATGACAGTGAGGTTCACTGGCAGTGAAGAATCGAACAGCGGGTCATTGTCATTAACATCTGTCACCACAATGTTCACCGTCGCAGTGGAGGTCTACACACACACACACACACACACACACACACAAATTTGTGTTACTTTTCTGGTCAGTTCAGAAAACTGAGGCTGAATTCTTGTATTCTATTTAACATGTTTGACTAGCATCAGAAAGTTTAGCTCTATATGTGATGGATTATCAGAGTGCACAGGATGAATCCATCTTCAAATTTCACAGGTTTTATTTTACCAAGTCTAATTCTCCCTCTTACTAACAGCTCCCTTATGTAACAAACTAAAGAGCTCATTTTGCTTGCTAATTAGCTGCACTCTGGTTGTCCTGGCTGTCCCATCTCATTGCGCTTCTAACAACTATTCACTGAAAAATAGATTTAAAAGCTGTTCACTTCACATATTCTCTTGCCATGTTAAAAGGGATATTTGTGTTAAGATACGCATCCAAGATAATACATTAACTTCATTGTACTTTCTTTAGGGTACACTGCTTGACAAAACACAAACAACCAATAACACCACAGAAATGATGCCATTTCTAATCAATCATATGGCAGATAGTTCAGTTGGTGTAATTAGCTAAACACACCACATGCTATTGTTTTGTAAACAAAAGTCTGCTGGAACATGAGTGCTCATTCTGAGAAAACTCAGAACACCTCAGTAGTCTTAAATGTAAACAATTGCTGGACAAACCACAGATGTTGAGGCGATAATTTGGCCACTCAAAGTCCAATAGGAAATTGATTGGTGATGTATACCGTAAACTGGAAAATCTGTGCCAACAAAGACTGGAAATACAACAAACTTAATTGATCACCCGAAGGAGCAAGTATGCTGCGAATGTTTGTCGGGGATTCATTAAAAATCTATTTTTTACTGTAAATCACCAATTCTCACACAACCAAGCACATAAAATGTTACCAAATGAGGGCAGATGAGCAGGAAAGAGAGAGAAGCTGATAGGAGGTCACCAGTTTCCTCATTTGACTTTCATGAGAGAAGAAGAGAGAGAGAAAGAGATCGAGGACTTGACTTTTAAAGAAGGAAACTGGGAGGAGGTGGAAAAAGAGGGCTAACTGAATCACAACAGTGGGGTGGATGAAAAGAGGAAAAGCAGTGTGTGTGGGAGAGTGACAATCACAGAAGTGACAACAGGCTGTTGAGGTTGGCAAGGCACACTGTGATGCAAGAAAATTTGAGGTTAAGAGCTCACAGTTGACAAAACAGTTTGTCTGAATGCCGATATATGTAAAGTAGAATGAGCTGTGATAAAATGAAAAGGCAGGTTGTGAGCAACACATACTCAGACAGACACAAAGAGATGCAGTAAGCTCAATTTTGTATCAGGGGGCTCTAAGCACATCATTCTTCAATAACTGCACCTCAGAGTTTCTTCTCTTGCTGATAGCATGGCCATGTGCCAAAGTTTAACACCCACCACCCAGGAGACGCCATATTTTGAAGGTTTCAGCTGGATACTCTATCATGCATTGTATCCATTTCACAACAAAGTGTTCCTTTTGAAAATATTACTAAAATTGAGAATCTAATCAATACAGATATTACATGTTCTTATTCATGTGACTTTTCATAGTACTAGCAGCCTGTGAAAGTTCTACATTGTGCAAGCATCCCACAGTAGTAAGGTGGGAGGTAAAAGGTTGAAAAGTCAGAGGTGTGGATTCATCCCCTTTTGAGTAAAATGTGTTTTTGGCTTTGTTCGAGTCTACACTTCCTGCGGGGTAATCCCTGCCCGTCTTGACAACAGCAACCATCTGTGATAGATTGGAATCCACTGATGTCTGGTAGCTTAAAAACTCTGCCAGTCACATCACCAACCCTAAACACCAAAAGACCATATCCACAATCAATTGATCCAACTAAAAAGCATTGCCTGTGTAGCCACAGCCTGATATAACTCCTTCCTTTGTTCCCTAAACCTCCATTGTTGTCCAAAAATCATTACAAACACATCAGTAAGCCACATTGTTGCACTGGGTGACAAGTTCCTTCATTACGATGGGCACTGTAGTTTAGTTTGAGTCAACCCCACATACACCGTCCTGTTGCTGGAAATACTAGTGCACCAAATATGGAGGACAGAACACTGAATCCGCAATTGCATTATTATCATATTCATGCAGGTGTACAGTGCGGCCATTACAACCTGACTATGGCTCTGCTGATACGCTTATGACAATGGTGTTTGTTGCCACAGCTCCCTCTACCACCCCGACCTTCTTAGTCTAGCATGCACTACATTTTTGGTTTTGTTGATTTAGCAAAGATGTTAAATGACAAGACCCAAGTGTGTCTGACTGAAATGTACTAAACCAAAGCTGAAAATAGTCCCCAACAAATGCACTGTTTAATTTCAGTAATGTTGACTAAAAACTGCAGTGCCCAGCTGTCACCAGCCTTATTCTTTAAACTAGTGAATAAAGTCATTTTTACCTTCATTAATGTAGCTACAGCAGCGCCAATTCACACAGTATTTAATGGCAGAGCTGATTCACACACCCATGCCATGATACAGTACTATACAGTCCATTTGACAACAGCACACTGTCCTGCAACAAAGTTCAAGTTGCATCCTACGATGCCCAGTGTCCTTACAGTGGAGCTGGTTTACTCCACCAGCTTGTAAGGTCCTCAATCTGTGGCAGTATGATGGATTCACTGGCCAAATAGCCAATTAGGCACTTTGTAGTCTGACACTCTCACAATGGGACATTTAATAATAGGGGACACAGTCCGTTGTGTGTGTGTGCACACATATGAAGACAACCCAAGGCCTTTGGAGGGATGCTGATTAATGAGCCTGTATGAGGCAACTACACCCCAATCTTCTCTTCTCCTTTTTCTATTTCTTCCTTTCTTTGTCTTCCCTTCTAACTCTCTGTGTAGCTCATACCACTCCTCTCTCACACACCTTCTCTCTCTATTCACAATCCTCCATCCGTTTTTCCTTTTCGTACTAAATATAATGGAATGTCAAGCAGAAAAATGTCCAAACTACTTTTAGCCGTTTTATGACTTTAAGACCTTTGGGGCACAAAGATAATACACTAATTGTCAAGGTCCAGAGAGCAATTGACTAAGTATATGTGTGCATGTCTGTGAGTGTGTATGTGTCAAGATTCCTTTATAGAATTGTGTATGAACACGCAGTAAAACTGTTTAGGTAATAAGAGCCCCCTGAATACCCCTCACATCTCTCTCCCTTCCTCACTCTCTCCAGCTTCCTCCCACTTGTTTTCTCCCATCATATTGTGTGGGAGGGTGTGTGTGTGTGTGTGTGTGTGTGTGTGTGTGTGTGTGTGTGAGTGTGAGTGAGAGAGAGAGAAGGTCAGAGTATTCAAATCAGCATTTTCTCTCCTCAGAGGGACCTTAAACTTTACCTTTTGTTTTAATTGACATGTGGGGGAGGGGGGTCAGTGAGGAGGAGGAGGAGGAGACAAACTTGTTTTAATGCTAGACTAATAGATGGATGATGAGGGAGAGAAGAGAAGCAAGAAAGGGAAACTGATGAAAGCCAGAGGGGCAGAGGAAGGAAAGAGGGGGAGGGGAGAGGGGAGGGCAGGAGGACTCCATCCAATGTCTTCATTTGACTTTCATGTGAGAGCGACTGAAGATTTGACTTTTAAAAGAGGACAGAAGAGAAGAACACAAACAGAGAGAGAGAGAAAGTGACTCTGGTGACCTGTGATCAATTAGGTAAGTGAGAAAGTGAGGACGGGCACACACTCCGTTTTCTTTGCAAAATAGCTCTTGCAGTGGATTAAATAAGACATTTTTTAGCCATTTTGTATATTTGCATGTTTATTCAGACATCATGCACACTAAGCCAGTTAAATCTGTGGATACAGTTTGTGTGAAACACTTGGAACACTTACTACAACGTTTTTGTACTCAAGATTTTTGGATCACAGACCCTGGCCGTGAAAGAAGAATTTTACCTGATAAAGGTCTGAGGATTGAAAAGGTGATTGCCAGTTTACAGGATTTTTTGGTTCTTTCACAGTTGGCAAAAAATAAAACTGCTGATCACACTCAGCATTAGGTAAGGAGTTGAACAGACAAAGCCTGGTTTCTCTGGAGAGTCCCTCAGCTGGTTGAATTTCCATTCTACCCCCTCAAGCCTGTTTTACCTCTGAGTACAAGCGGCATCGCTGCTGCCACCACACTCTACAGTGACGTCACAGGATTGTGGAGTATGCCTGTACATCACTGCAGCGTTCAAGGTTACATGATCTTAACTGCTCCACAGCCCCCAACTATGCCTGGGCAGGCCTATATCACCGTTTTCAAAAAGCTCAGTTTCCATACAATTCTTTGTACTTTTGTTTGTTAGTGCACCCTTTCATGCTACAAGGTCTTCTCCATCACACCTGACTGTTAAAGTTGCAAACAAACATTTGAAAGGCCAGGTGAGCCTCAATTTCCATTTTCTAAACTGATTATTCTGTTCAGGGTTGTGGGGCTAGAGCCTATATTATTTGTTTAAAATTCATCATTACAAAACAGATTTAGGCTTTTTATTTTGATGATGATAATTATTATGATTTTTATTATTATTGAATGAGAAGTATTTCCAAAGATTGCCTCTAATATCCCTTTTTTCACATAATGCCACAGCTGCTGTTTGTGGCATTTCACTGTGAAGGATTTAGTTTCCCTCCCAGTAGCCACTCACTTTAATCCCATTGGGGAAATGAAACAACTCGAGTAAAGACAACCAGTTAATATCTGTGTGGTACAGCTCTTTTTCTTACCCCATCTGGGTGTCCGTCTGAGGCTGTGACCACCAGGGTATAATAATCCAGAGACTCCCTGTCCAGAGACTTGTCCAGAACCAAATACCCTGAGCTGGAGAAAGAACACACAGAGAGTCCTGTTTTTAAGCACGATCTTAAACAGAGTACAATAAAAAACATAAGAAGACCAAACACAGAAGAACAGAATACTGTTGTGTAGTATGCATTGGTTTTCATACCCAAGAATCCTGTGATTTTATGAAAAGTTTCAGTACATAAGTCAATGATTGCCAACCATCTTTCATTCTCATGCTGATACTTCAAGCCATTTGTAAGTAGTTTCTACGCCAACTCTGGTAACATGGGAAGATTTGGAAACCCATCTTGTTTTCCTGTAATGTTTATTCCTTTTTATATACACCGCTTCTGAGACAACATTCCAGACAGTCTGCAAGCACTAATAACCACTGCATAAAAGCCTAATCACCCAGAAGTGTATTTTTACTGTGATTATGGGTTCTTTGGTGATGCAGATGACTCCTCATACATATCACCTCACCTACAATGATATTTAGCAATGCCCTCTGCTCTTAGATAACAGTGTTTTCACAAAAATAAGAGTTTATATGCAAAATACTTCAAAACCACAGGGAGATCTCTGAATCTGCATACTTAATTACACATTATATATAGACTGAATTATATTTCACTGGCTAAAAAAAAAAAGGTCTTATGACATCAATATATGAGTTTACTGGTAGATAATATACACACTGACATGCACTTTGTAATGTAATCATATGAATGATACAAAACAAGTAGAAAGGTGGAAAACCAATAACCAGCTCCTTGAATTAATTTTTCATAAAGCACAGGGTGTGAATTATTAGTATGGTTCACAAGTCATATAATCACAGAGTCAAGTTACTCACTGAATACAGTTCGGTATTCTAAAATGTCCAAACAGATGCAAAGAGATTATAGTCAGATTTAAGGGCAAATGATTACCGCATAAGTAAAAATAAGTAAAGTACTCTCAGATCAACAGCTTCAGTACAGCCTGTCTGAGACTTCTGACCAATTAAAACCAGCAGAAATCTTTGATGTTGGCCTTCAGTGATTACACTTCTATTTTCCAAGTGAAGATTTACATAATGATTGAAGGGTTTTTAATTTAAGCTACTTTCATGAATTAGAAACCATCTGAAAAGCACACTTTCTCCAAATATTGACAGTGTGTAGGTGTGTGGGTGTTGATGTGTAAGTAAATGTGTGTAAGATGTGTGTGCGTGCAGATGTTAAGTGGTCTACAGAGGGAAAGATGTGAAGATGTGTTTTTTGTTTTTTTTTTAAACCAACTACGGTTCATGTATATTTATGGATGATTCATGAAAGGAAAGTCTGAACGCACATGTGCACAAACTTGGGCACACACACACACACACACACACTCCTCTTCACACACACTTCTCATTTACACCGCCAATTTTGACACATTTTCTTCACATGCCTACAGCTCTCAAACCAAACATCTGCCACTTACAGTAAATCCCATTGTTCAGGATGAACCCAAATTCAAATGTAGTCAAAAACTAATGGTGATTAACCTCCTCAAAGCTGATCTCTTGCATCCTGTACTGATGCTCGCCCTTTTATTTCTGTATTAAAAGTAAGCTGAATCTTTTGGCTATTAGTGTGTGATCCATCAGTGCCAGCCACCTTGCAAAATGGACCAATACCAGACCCACTGAGGTGCTCTCCCGACCTTCTGGAGTATTTCACTGAGCCAAATTCTGCACAAAAGCAATGAAAAATCACTCCATCCCATGCAAAAATAAGCTACATGGCATGTTGCATGGCATGTTGCCCAGAAGAACTTGAACACTCAGTGCCATAATGGAGAAAACACAGCTGAGACACTGAAGGATTTTGCCACATGTTGGAAGATGTCACAATGTCCAGCAGAACCCATCAAAAATTCCTAGAATGCAGAAATGAAAGGTCTCCAATTCATTTTAATCTTTGCTGTCATGAATTTCTATGCAGCATACTCCTTTATTTTGTCCTTTTCTTTTGTTCTGCTTTAAAATCCTCATTTGTCTGTCACTCTAGTTCATCGTTTTCCTTCCTCTGTCCCTGCCCTGTTCTCTTATCTCTTTTTCCATACCTTTACCTCCCTTTCTCTCCCTCATCCTTATAATTCTGCCCCTTTTCTTTCACCATACTTTCCTTTGTTTCTCTCTCTCCTCCTCCCTCTAGAAATGTAGATAGGATCTTTCCCCAGCATAATAAATGCATTTTTAATGAGCAATAAATGAATAAATACAACAAAAGCCATCAGTGTGTGTGTGTGTGTGTGTGTGTGTGTGTGTGTGTGTGTGTGTGTGTGTGTGTGTGTGTGTGTGTATGTATGTATGTGAAGCCCCCGGCGGAGCTCTAGCCCTGAATGATATCATTTAGACTGCATTCAACCACGCACACACAGATTATTACTACATACTTGTACAACACCATGGTTGTACAGCATGCACATACTCAGATAGGACACAAACACAATTTTCACACAAATGAAAAAGGTACTGCTTTAGTTTCTGAAAATATTAACTTCAACAAGCATGTGCACACTCACTTCTGCTGTAGTGCAAATTGTCCACGGCGGTCTCCACTGTGGATTTTGTAGGTGATGGGGTCCCTCTCTCGATCCACTGCCTTAAGTAGTAAACAGAGAGAGACACGCACATTCACACACATATACTCTTATTTCTATCAGCAAATCCTACCCTTACTGTATATGTTGTATATAGCAGCGATTTCCAACCAGGGGTACTTGTACCCCAGGAAATACTTCTGCAGTTGCCAGGAGGTATGTGGAAACATTCTGGAGTAACTCAATGAATTTGAAAAAATTACAATTTGGTTTAAAAATATATATATCTACATACTGAGTCAGCTGTAACCCCTGAATACTATGGCTGCAATTAACAGTGTGTGAAAACTCGTTAGCAATCGAGCAGAGAAGTTGAAACTGTTAGCTAAAGTAATGCATGAATAGTCCTAATAGTTAGCCAAAAATAATGGATAAACGGTTGATACAGTTAGCTAAAAATGAATGCATAAACTTTTAAAATAGGTATCGACAGTGTGTGTGTGTGTGTGTGTGTGTGTGTGTGTGTGTGTGTGTGTGTGTGTGTGTGTGTGTGTGTGTGTGTGTGTGAGTGAGAGAGAGACAGAGAGAGCATGAGTGTACCTGCAGATTAAGCAGTGTAGCTCCAGTCCTCATAGCTTCGCTGATTTCAAGGTTGTACTGTTGCCGGGGGAAACGGGGAGGGCTCTGGTTGTTTGGGGGCAAAACTTCAATATAGACCGTAGTAATGGATGACCTAGAGAGAGGGAGAGAAAGAAGGTGAAACCATAGAAGACAATGGGGTAAGGTAGATAGGACAGACGGAGAGAGTACAAAGACAGACAGAGAAAGAGCCTGTAACTGAGAAGCAGATAAAGGAGGAATAATAGCAGAGAAATGTTGAGAGGGATGAGAGGAGAAAAGGAGGAAGAGAAGAGCTGGAGGGCAGCACAAGAGGCAAGTGGTTTTAAAAAAAACAAAACAAAAAAAAAAAAAAAATAGCAGTGTCAGGGAGGGTGAATGGTCTATTATTTAAGTTAAGAGTGGTTGGCCAGTGTTTGTTTCTTTGCACTTCATGCTGTGTTTAACTAATCGATAAGCCCGTGAAGTCAACAACAGTGTGAGTGACTAGAGACTAGACAGCGCTCTGCTGACATCTTTTTGCAGGGCTTAAGGTTTCTATTTCGCAGTCTGACAAACTTATCCTGCTGTTTCAACCATTCATGTGTAGGCTAGTGCAGTTTTACTAAGATAAAATGTTTATTTCCTTCATTTCAATAAAAGCATGTCTGTACAGAGTGACGCCATCTTGTTAGGGCAGTATTATATTATCCTTTGCTGAGCCCTTTATTATGCAGTGTTATGAACCTTATTATGCAGCGTGGCTATTACTTAAAGGCGAGCCCTGCACTTGAACACATAAATATCATATTAGTATTAATATTATTAAGGGTTTTGTACACATGTCCAGAACTGCATTTAAGAATGAATGGAGTGATTATGCAGATGACTATTAAATACAGTTTTATAAAACAGGCAAACTAAACCTGTTAATAAACTGTGAATGATAAGAAATTCCTGGACAGGTGAGGAAACTTGATTAAAATGTTTCAAGAGGGAATTACAGAAATAAGGGTTTTATATAAGAAGAGGAAATAGGCTTAAAAGTGAATTAAAGGAATGAAAAAGTTTCTAATTTATAAGGTGATACCAAGAGAAAATACATTTGAAGTAGTATCTGACAGTAGATTGGTTCACTTTGTAAAATGAAGTCTAAATTACAGTGTTTACTTCCCCTCTGATAAACAGCTTTGGTTGTTCAATACGCTGTATTGAGTGACATTTTTTTAATCAACATAACACTTATTGCAAAACAGCATGTCACCCTAATGACCTACAACTGACAGAGCTGTTTATTTCCAGCGCTGTTAACAAGCTTGTGTCCTTCTGTCAGTTTTTCTATCTGAAAATATTTGATTACCTGGGTCAGAGTTGTCACGTTTAGAGAACTACAGTTTTCAGCCCTCTGGCAAATTGACTGCCTTACATAACTGGGAGATAACAAAGTACTAACTGCAAATTAAACTAAGACCAAACGGAAAATAGAATTGACATCTGCTGTACAAATTATTTTAGCTAATTCAGTCTAGAATTTTGATCCTGGACAACTCCTTCACAAAAGAACAAGATGCAAGAGAGCAGGGACTCTCAATAATGACTTCAAAATAAAACACTCCACTGGGAACATGACTTTGAGGGGACAATACTACAGGTTACTTTGGGTGAACAATTTTTCTTGGATATATATATTCCACTACTCCTATGAAATAATGCTAATGACTGTGTAGCTTCATTAATAGTGAATCAGCTTCTGGTTTCTTCTCTTGATTTCATGACCGATTAGCTTGTTGGGCATCTCCCTTCCAGGTTTAGTAGAAATGTGTACATTCATAAACAGAGCGGTCTTATTGAGAGTACAAACAGGAAAGGAAATGTAGGAAAATGAAGTGAAGAAAGAACCTACACATTTGCACTGATAAAAAGGAAAGAGGACAAAAAAAATAATTAAAAAATTGAGTAGATGAACCCTCAGATCTATTAAGATCTATCTATCTAAAAGGAAAATATCTTGCACCTTTTCCACTGTTCGATATAATTAAACCACCCATACACCAGGAAAGGGCGCTAATGCACCTTAAACGCTAGTTGCCACCTGCCATTAAACAGAAGAAGAAGACAGACAGCCAAACACAGCGGCTACAGGCTTGTAGATGGAGCGCAATCAAAATAATAGCACCTTTCCTTATGACAAAAACAAAACATACAAACATTTACAAAATGTTTAAAACCATCTGTACAAAGGGTTCTGACAATAAAAAAATAGTTTAAAACTACAATTAACCATATGTTTTCTTCAACTTTCACTCAGGAGCAAAATTCAAAATCAGCCTTTAAACTTGAAAGAAATAATGATTTGACATTTATCTTGATGATTATCGATATCAACCGATATGAATATTTTTTTCATGATAACATTTTTGGCCATATCACCCAGCCCCAAGACTAATCTTAAATTTTGTTGAATTGGTTATTACACTTCTTAATCAATGGGTTGGAAGAAGCCCTATTACGAATTATGGTAGGTTTTACCCACCCTGAATTTCAGGGTAAGAAACCGCAGGGATTTAGTTTGTGTTCCTACTTGGCGAGAGTGCGCCATTTCAGCAGGGAGAGAAGGGAGAGATTAACTCCACTCAAACTGGATCATCAACTGAAGAACTCCGGGTCTAAACAATAACCCACAAAATCTGTTTACGTTCACAACAATAAATAAATAAATAAATAAACAAACAAACAGATAAAGGCTGGAAAAATGTAAGCCGCCAGACAGAGTGAAAGTCAGTGTTTTATTATAACAATTCAGATGGAATTATTGATGAAAACCGATTGAGGGACTGGAGATTATTCAGTTGTGGTTTCTTCTGTAGCTGGGGCCTATTTCTCCTTCGCATCCTGAAACGCTGTCTACCCATGGAAGCAATGCCTTCTTTCTTATTTTATATGCATTATCCATTTTATAGACATGGTTACATATAACTGTTCCTACTTCTACAGTACACACAAACCCACGTGTTCATACAAACACCAACTTGCACATCCGATTCTTGTAGCGAGAATGTAGAAATTGCTTAGTCTCGACTTCTAGCTGTGAGCATGTTCTGTCCTCTTCAAATCTGCATCACCACTCGGCCCTGCTGCACGCGCAAATAACCTCCTCCTCTCCAGTCATTTAGAGTTATTTGGTGGTCCAGCAAATCATTATTGGGTTAGATGAGTGTTTAGGTGAGTGCACTTCACCGTCCTGTTTATATTTCTCTCAACTCTCAGCATCAAGTTGCTGCTCTTATAATTACTCCCTGGTCTACATTCGATGTTTTTCAGTTGTTCGTTTCATGAGTGTCTGACGTACCACATACATTTAGATTTTAAATCAATACAGCTCTCTACACCAGCCGCATAACGGCTCACACTTTATGTAACTCCAAGAAAATGTTTACGCCATAAGTCTATTTTCTGCTTAAGCACGTGACTACATTGATGTTTATTGGGCTGTGAGCACACCAGTACTGTGGCTGACTTAACCCAGTGTGGATAGATACTGATGGAAGACTGCAGCTGCTGTTGGCGAGCTGCTTTTGCTATGGGGCCGTGTACACAAGGGGTGTATCTGCTATATCTATTGAATGAGAAACAATTTTTTGGCTTAGGTCCGAGGCTCACTTTAATATACGTTATATCTTTCATACAACTCCATTTTTACCAGAGGTGTAGACTTGAGTTTGGGCCTACAATTTCAGGACTTGGTGTTAACTTTGGACTTCAGTGCCAAGTTTGTGACTTGTGGTGGGCAATATCGCTTTACTTAGTAACATATTATGGTCATGGTTTTTTTGGGGGGGGTTTACGGGTGGTGAGAAGTGTATAAGAATACAATTTTAAATTCAATAATTACATTACAGTTAATAATCCCAGTAACGCTTTGTTATTTCAACATGTTGGGACTTTGGTCGAGAATTTGGCATCGTTGCGAGGACACACTGGTGTGGTATGTGTTTAGCTTGGATCACGGGCAGGTGGGGTGGGGACACAATTAGCCACTACCAAAAGAAGAAAAATGCCCCTCTCACTAACTGCAAAGTTGTCTTATTTACATGTTGTGCCTTTTTATCTGGCTCGCTAACATCTGGTAGCCACTTGTAAGTCTACAATCAGGAATCACCTGGTTTTGTTTAGGGTTGGAGGTGTGTGAATCCTGGAACTTCTGAAGTGCTTCAGCGGGCAGGCATCGTGGCTAAAGATAAGCTAGTTGATTGAGCCATAAAAATAATACGTAATAATAAATAATACTGTACCTCCAATTGTAGGCTGGCTGCTTTTGGCTCCCACTTAAAGTCTGGACATAGCTGTCATGTGGGTGTGGAGGATTTGGAGTTATTTAAAGGCGCCTTTGACAGAGCTGGGCCAAGTAACAAAAGTAAAGTAAGTGATATGAGTAATATGTATTTAGTAATTGGCCCAACACTGTTTGCGATTTGCAAAACGACTCCATATTTTACTACATGCCTCTTAAGGTACAGCGTAAAATGATCCCCTTATCTTGATCTCTATCTAGCTATTTATCTAACACCTTATCCTCTGTTCTCTCTGGTGGTGCCCTCTTTGCTCTCTTACCCTACAGTTTGATGAAAGAATAAATGAGACCCCCCCGAGCATAAACTGTTTTCAGTATTCTGGGGGTGCATCTATCTAGGCCATGCAAAAGCACTTCTAATCTGAATGAAACATGTATCTCAAGGGTTCTTCAACAGTTCCAGACCCCAAACATGGAGATGTATTACTCATAAGCTGAGATCCAAAGTCTTTAAAAAAATGCTGCCACTCATGTCTAGTTGGCGCCCGCAAGTAAGACAACGCACAGCTCATTTAGGGTCCTGACCCATAGTTTAATAAATCAGGTAGCAGAGATAGATACTGATTTGTTATGCGGGTTATGTTTTCAGCTGAGATAAACAGGGGGCCTGGGGAAATTTGGGGACAATCTGAGAGCCAATCACTGGAACCACCTCAATCTGCAGTGGTTCACATTCTGTATTGATTTGGCAGCTACATAGCTGGAGCCGCATTCGATTCTAGTTTTGATGATGACTGACAAACACTGTTGGAGAGAGCAATCCACTGCAGTTCTAACAAATAAAACATTATATATGATCATTTTAATACAGATATAAGTAAGTCATGAAATAATTGTTGTTCAACACTTAAGATATTATCTGTTTTGTGAAACTGGATGGAGTTATTAGACACAGTAGATTGCTTCAGTTTGGGTAAATCTGAGCACAGCCCACAAGTCAACTGTTTCAAATTTAATTTGTGTTGTTTCATAAAACTTTGACTTCTGAGTGCCTGAAATGCTGAGAGGTCCGCAGATATTTTAATGGATCAGTATTGGCTAAAATAAAGCCAATCAAAATTCGATGCTTTCTTTACAGAACTTTACTGTATTTTGTCAAGCTCAGCCTGCTAGTGTTGAGCCTTCTGCTGCGTATGTAAGGGAAAATTAGTGTGCGAGAATGTGAAAAAATATTTGGGCTCACTGGCAAAATGAGCTCATATTCGGTTAAATCAGATACTAATCACCATTAGCAAAGAGCAGTGTACAAAACATTCAGGTAGCTTCGTAATTTAGCCGGCGCTGACCAGCACTTTCAACAGTTAAAACTGCAAATGTTGCCAGCGGCAGATACTATCTGTCGCTAATTAACATTAATTCCGTGAGTAACTTAATGACAGGCCAATATTAAACTTGTCTGCTGTCTAGTTAAAGTGCTCTCTCTGTGCAGCTGGTGTCGATTGAGCATATTGAATCGGGATTAAGGCAGTTAGTCAGAGCTCTATGACTGGTTGCTCAGCCTTACAAATTTTCTAAGTTCACCCAGTAAGTGCAGTTTCTCCTTATTTTTCACCTTCATCTTATCATTTAGCTAATGCAAATGACCACTGAGTGACAACGCCAGTGCACAGCATGCAAAACATTACAGAACCAGTTGCCACTTTTAATGACTTTTTAAAAATATATTGTTAAATTATTCCAAGCATATAACAAAACTATTTCACCAGATTCACATTGGCACTAAAATGGCAGGCTAGTTAGTTTGGTTTTTCCACTATGTTTTTGGCATTGGAAATGGACTCCAGCGATTTAAAAAAATCAAAGTCTGTTTACAGGTCTAAGGGAGAACTACTGCATATGGGAAAAAAAGTTGTATAAAGCCTTTCATTGCTCCAGAAGGCCTCAAGTCATGTCACTAGGGCTTGAAGACTACACATTTGAAAATGAAAAAAATATGGGGGTGTAGAGTTAGAAAGAAGTGCGTTTACCAGACCTCTGTAGCCCGCTCCTCATCGCTGGATCTCTGTAGCTGCTGATAGGCACGCTGTCGTATGCAAAACCTACTGATTTCCTATATTCTAACATTTAACCAGTTGCCAGGGAGTTGATTAGATTTGATAACTTTTTCATCAGGAGACTGATGAACAGAAATCTCCACCGTTGGCGGCTGACAGCTCAATTTAAACATCCGACTATTCAGTGACTTCCTACCAATAATTTAAGGAGGGAGGCATATTCCCCATTGACCTGCTCAGCCTATACAAAACTTCCTTTCACACAAGCCTACCTACCGAGCAATTGTTGCCTCAGTATTGCACTGTGCCTTTTCCTCAAAAAACATTTTAGGTTAAAAATCTTTATTAAATGTTCCTGTGTGTGTAACGAAGTGTTGCTTTTGTTCTGTGCTTCTTGTTTAAAGAGCAAAGACTTTGCTTGTTTCTTTCTTTCTGCAAGGACACTGCAGTGCTAATTTATCCTTTTGTTGAGATATTGCAAAGTTCAAAACACAAAAAACTACACCCAAGTGTGCTCTGAGTATCAGCAAACAACAGGCTGGTGCTGTAGCTCAGTTTGTATGGCTTTTGTTTCCATTGATGCCAGTTTCATGTTGAGTATTCCCTATGTGTTTCTGTGTTAGATGATAGGCAAGAAGACAAGAAAACTGAAAGGAAAATGAAAAGAGGGACAACGTGTATCAAAAGGAGCCAACACCTTTTGATGCATGTTGTCCCTCTTTTCTGAAACCTGCAAAAATACATGGCGTGTTCCCACTGAGTCCCTGTTTTATGATGTTTTCTTGAGTCAAGTTGAGGCACGGTGCAGCAAAAAAAAAATAAATAAATAAAAAAACCCTCAAGGAATCAAACTCTCTGCCAGTGCAGCTGCTACATCAATCTGTGGAGCCTCATAGATTGACCGTGTTCCAGTGGGTGAACGGTTCGATGGCTGGATTCGCTTCTGTTCTCAGATATTGCACGGTAATTGCTAAAACTAAAATTTCACAATTTAACTGCTAGACTTTAGCTACCTAATCAATACACACAGAGTTTACAAAATATTAGGAGCAGCTGCTTTTTTCATGAAATAGCCCAAGTTGGGGAATAGCCTGTGAATTGGTGAAAGTTATGGCTCCTTATTGATTTAATTCATGAAGGAGAGGCAAGGGAGAACAGAAATCAAAAAAATGTCACCTTATCAAGTCAGTCCTTTTCCTGACAGGGGCGGAGTATATTACATTTTGTTTCTTTTACCATCTGTGTCATTTATTCTGGATGCCACGTGTGCCTGAATTTGCTGAAACTGTCCCTTCTTGGAAATGCAGACAGTATAATTGTCTTTGTTTCTCACGAAAAACTAGTAACTAGAGGCACCCTTTTATCATCCCCCTTTTCTTCTTCCCTTCTCACACTTATATGGATAATACTAACCATTTTCCTCTCTTGAACTCCTTTCTTGCCATTTTCCAATATAAAACTATAATTCATGATATTTTTCTAAAAATGAAAACAGCTCACCTGAAAATGGTGAACAGATGGAGAGAATGGCAGGGGTTAGAGAAACAAAGAGGGAGCGATGGAGAGTGATGGAGAGAGAGTATCTGACAATGAGTGTGAAAGCTCTGGAAATCTGATGACCTTTCAAGCCTCAGCTCCAGACAGACCGAGGAAAAGACTGACAAAGCAGACAGAGAGAAACCCTTACCTTCTATGAGGCACAGGCCCATTGTCTATTGCTTCTACAGTCAAAGCGTAGCTCCGCCCAACAGTGAGCTCGACACCTGGTGCCACAGTAATGATCCCAGTGCTGTGAAAACAGTTCAATCAGTATTACATGATAATGAACACTTTTATTCAAATTACTAAAATGAAGGTGGTAAGTGTAGTATGATAACATGAATTTTTTTTTTTTTTTTTAATTCTGAGACCACTGCAGAGAAAGCGATTTCACACTACATGTTAGATTGTTTTGTCATCCCCTTGGTTTCCGTCAGACAAGCGTGAGCAGGATAACTGTAACATGCGGCGCAAACTCCTAGTGTGTAGACAAGCCTTTAGAGGTGCTGGTAGGTGTTTTTTTCTTACCTTTGGACAGAGCCAGACTAGCCGTTTCCCCGTTTTCAGTCTTAGTGCTAAGCTGTCTGCTGGCGATAGCGTCATATAGCACATACATGAGAGTGGTGTCTAGCCAACTCTCGGAAAGAAAGCTTTCCCAAAATGCCAAACTATTCCTTCAACACTGTCAATACAATCTAAATAATATATTTACCTGTTGCCAATAAGAAAATGTCCCTGGTCACCAGCTAAGATCCGGTAGGTGACCTGACCGTTGGGACCAGCATCCGAGTCAACTGCTGACAGCTGGGAAGAGATACGGAAACACACAAAAGTGCGTGTGTCCACGTGTCTCAACACTCACACACATATTCTTACACCATAATGAAAGATGTAGTTTCAATTTCACATTATGTCAGACTCATCTATATCAAGTGTAATCATTTAATAAAGTAAGTGCAAACACACTACATATTAATAACATTTAAATGTTAATGTACCTGTAATACAGTTTGTCCAGGCATCATATCAGTAAACAGGTTGACATTATAAGAGACATTAGCAAAAGCCGGAGTGTTGTCGTTAGCATCCAACACCGTTATCGTCACGGTAACCGGAATGCTCTGCTGGACGCCGTCTGATGCTAAAAGCTGGAGAGACAGAGACACAGACAGAGACAGATAAAAAATAAATGAATATATACTGTATTGTTTTGACAAAAAAAAGTTCCTTCTTGTAGAAAATGTTACACTCAGCTGAGCTTCAAAAAGCTATCTTTTGAGAATCCTGAGGTGGGCGGACTGTGTACTCAGTATGTCCTTGACATCTTGATAGTGTCTGTTGTTTCCATGTTTCTTTTGAGGCAGAGTTGTTTTGTGTTTTTCTAATCTAAATCCCTGTTCTGGTTATATTTTATGTTTTTTGTGGGTGCAACTTAAAACTCTTGAAACTCTTTTAAGTAATCTGTCCCGGCTGTGCTCTATTTTATTTCACCTACACAATTTCCTCACAATGATTGAAGTTCCTCAATGCCTTTAATAAATATAAAGTCCGATTAAAATATGTATAAAACACAAAAAGAGCCATAAACATTGTGTCCAAATTTAAGCACCTTCTATTGTGTTTCTTCAAAGTAATTTCTCACAGGAATAGTTAGACAATTTGGTAAATATGTTTATTCGCTGTCTTTCCAAGAGTTAGATAAGAAGAGGTGTGTGTGTGTATGTGTGTGTGTGTGTGTATATATTCACATTGTGCTTGTAAAAACAAAAGGAGATATAAAGTGTTAATTACTGAGCTTTAGAGGTCTGGAAGGCTGATTTTCTTTTTTTTTTTTTAATCTAAGGACTTAGTCAAACAAGCCATTTCCTCGTGCTTCCAGTGTTTATGCTAACCTAAGCTAACCGCCTGCTGGCTCTAGCTTATTATTTAACGTACAGATATGAGAGCACTATAGGTCCTCTCATATAACTCGTGGCCATAAAGCGAATAAACGTATTTCCTAAAATGTCAAGCTTTTCCTTTGAGCAGAATTTTAGCTTTCTAGATACGCACAGAAAAAAATCAAACATTCACTGTACCCAATGTTGATAAGTGTCAGTAATGATGAGATGAAACACAAACACTCAAAAATAGGCAGGCTGTCTGAGATTGCTTAGCTGCTATAATCCACAAATGAAAAATGAAATAAAATTCTGCATCTTATATTTGTGTTATGATCGTGTCCATGTTTAATGTCGCTAGCAGGGCTTTTGGCATGGTCTTAGACTCCTCTGTCCTTCAATCAGCACACCAACATTTTAGCGTTTATACTCTTGTATGTATAAAAAAAAAAAAAAAAAACAGCACATGAAATGTGTCCATTTAAAATGTTGGTTAAGCAGGCTACAGTGCCTTACATTCACGACAAATGATCTGTAATTTTTTTTGTGACTTCTGTGCCTGCTTTCCCTTCTCTTCCTCCAGTGACTCCACTTTTTTTTAGAAATCATCCGAAGTGCATATCAACAGAAGCTTCTTCACTGATACCAATCTTCTCCACAGGCTCATCTGCCAAGAAGCTGATTGACTCCTTTAAATGAAAATCATCCTCCATGTCTCATAGTGCTCTCTCTCTCTTTCCTCCTAGAGTTTAATTTCTCCTGTAAGGCTTTCATGGTGATTACTGTACACCTCTGCCTTTCAATCAATACGCCAGGCCATCTTTAACTTCCAAATAGCTGCATGAACACAAAAAGATGCATAAACTCATACAATATGCTGCACTCCCACACGAGTGCACACACGCACGCTGCCAGTGTGACCAGGCTGAACTTGACAGATAACAGACTGCTGTACAAAGTAACAATGCTGTACATCATATGGTGTGGCACACACAGAGAGATACTTGCTTGGCAACAGCCAGCCTCTCTGCGCCCTACCAATAAAGAATCTGCTGAATTAGATTGCACTGAAATAAGACAGGATAAGAGAAGGAGAATGGCAGATTGAACAGGAGAGGAACAACAAAAGAAGGGAGGAAAAAGGACCACAGGAAGACGACCAAAAAGAATGTAAGAGGGGCAGACACTGAAAACTGATGGAAAGAGGTAAACACAGAGGAACAGCAACCACTGTAAAAAGTCTTGTTTTCTACATCTATTTCTACACTGAGCAATGGAAGAGACAAGTACTGGCTTGAATGCTGAAAACTAGATAACATTCATGAAAGCCCATACATAAATCGATGTCCCTTGTTTCTTTTCTCTGTAACCTCCTGCTCTCTTATTTCAAGTCTGTTTTCTCTCATTCACCTGTAAATCCATCTTCTGCATTCCCTCCCCCCTCACTTTTGCTCTTGCTTCTCCTTCCTCACCGGTAAAAACTGATAAATTAGGCTTAACATATTACTGACTTTATAGAGCTAAAAGTGCATATGCCCACATGCGCCCAAAGCAAAGGTTCTGAAGTACCGTGAATGTATAGGAGTCCTGTGTCTCTCTGTCCAGTGGCTGCACCAGGGTGAGATATCTTCTGATTCCAGCAGCAGACACAGAAAAAACATGCACATAGCTGTCCAATGATAACTGGAGCTGAGGATCCCTGGTCTGTTGGACAGAAAGAAAGATGTTTCGAGGAACAGGGAAGACATTATAACTGTAATTTTTAAGCTTTAATCACCCAGGGAAGGTACTGTTGAATATGTGTGCTCTGCTAGCAATACGGCGGCAACACACAAAAAGCTGGTACACATTTACACCTGGGAGCTGCCCAGTAGAACCACAGTGATTAAATGAGGGCTAATAAGCACCTTCATAGGTTAAGTAAAGGAATACACTGAGATTTTAGGAGATTGGATGCTTGATGAACATACAGTGAATAATCAAAAGAGCACATTTTAGAAGAATCCATGTCTATATTTTTATTATTTTATATTATTATATTTTACAAATTAAAGGAAAACTGGTATAAATAAGTGGAGAAACATAAATGAAAATGCTTCCATATGCAAAACAGCTGACAGGGCCCTGTGTGTGTGTGTGTGTGGGGTATACTCAGTGATGGTGAGGCAATTCACATCCAAGTCCTCCCCTGACATTACCCACTCAGTCACCTCCTCTGTGTGTGTGTGTGTGTGTGTGTGTGTGTGTGTGTGTGTGTGTGTGTGTGTGTGTGTGTGTGTGTGTGTGTGTTGTATATGTGTGCGTGTGTGAGCCCTCATTCCAGATAAGGCTGGCTCAGCAGGGTGGGGGTCGGGTGGGGGCTGATAATATTGTCGATGTAGCCAGTGTGGCTATTGAGTCATAAATAAACACAAGCACAGAGTTAAGGACACACACACACACACACACACACACACAGACACTAACAGTCGTATGCACACACATAAATAAAGGTGATGGACGGCACATAAAAGCAATTAGGACTAATCATCATTGTTGGTACTTAACGCTGGAGGAAAGACCGGGGTGAGCAATATTTAAAATAACTCAACGTATGTCAATCGCCATAAACACACAGACACACAGTGTCAGGAACACAGAAACACACACAGTATTCCCCACTAAGCCCATTCGCTGCTGTGGGGGCCTTTAAGAAAGCAATGAACCAAAGCTTGTTTTTGTGAAAATTCCTATGCTACATCTTAAACAAACTAAGCTCTTGGGAACACATTGGCGATAACAATGTTGCAGCACTGTAAATTCTTACATTATCAATGAGAGGCAATTTAAAAGGGAAATGGTTTTACTATCCAGATTCGCAGGGAAATTAGATAGGGCACTTCACACACTGCAAGCAAGGCACAAAGTAGAGATTCAGTAGAACAAAAAGAAGAGCTAAAACGGAAACTTCAATGGCTCGATCCTTCATTTCTGTACGGTACCTCCTGTTTAAGCACTGTCACTATGCTGCTGGTTTTGTTTACATGGTGACTTAATTGTATTTGAAGACAGGAATTGGTTTGTTTACACACTTGAGACCAGCAGTTTATATTAAGATGGGTTAGGAAAGTTCCAAAGTGCCAGAAAAAAAAAAAAAAAAA
>LKNJ01002733.1:5997-50341 GCA_002120245.1 Maccullochella peelii | reverse complement strand
ACACTTATTTTTTTTTGTTGTTTTTTTTTTTTTTAATCGGATTTATAAACAGCAATATCGTTATCAGCTTGCACAATATAGGCTAGTGACTTTGAACTAATCCATTGTCATGTATATGACACTTCAGCGTTAGCCAGCTTTATCAATCGCCATTTGTCTAGCTTTCACAGAGAGGCTCAGCAATGTCAGCATAGCTAAATTTGCTGGATGATAACGCTAACGGTTAGTGAACTAGACGTTCATTATTGACGTGATAGCTGAATCGACAGCAGTGGGTTTAGACAACAATAATACTAAACTAACATCAGTTAAAAATATGATAGGAGTGGGATGAGTAACGTTAGACTGGAGATAATGCACATAGAGAAAAGAACAGACGTTTTGGGATTATCCTGCAACATATATGTATTTATCATTACAGCTTACCATTGTGTATTTCACTGTTACTGTCAATCAGCATTCCTCAAATATGGAAGATCTGAAGATTATGCAGCTCTACTGGAAGCCTGCAGTGACTGTGAGGCTAGAGGGGGAAGGGGGAGAGCAAGGGGTCAAGACAGAGGTGCAGATGGAGTGCAGGGGAAGGGGCAGAGGCCATGGTAGGCGGAGAGGAAGAGCAGGTGCTGGTTCTGTCTGTTCTGAGGAAAGACTCTGGGTTGCCAGGACAGCAGAGATGCAGGTTCATCAGTCATAAAATAAATATATACATATATATATATATATATATATTAAAAAAAAAGAGTAAAAAGTACACACCCACTTGACATATGAATCTAGCCATTCTAAACAGATGTTCTTGCTCAATTTCTAGGTGGGATTGCAACAATTATATATAAGAGGAGAGGGATGGAGTCCTGCAGACGGTGGTCACCCGTCTGCTAGGGGTTTTTCCCAGACATCATCTGGGAACCAGGAGGCGGATTAGAAACAAATACCCTGACCCCTTTAGCAATTATGTTGGCTATAAGGAAGCACCATATAGGAGAAATTAAAAACTGTGTTCAGTGCCCCTGCATATGAGTTCATTACCTCAAAGAAAAACTACATTTGATTTTTTATACAAGCTAATTTATTTTATAGAAGTACAATTTTTTTCAATTCTACAATGTCATATTTGTTTTCTTTTTACACGTTTTTCAATAGGTATTTATAATAAACAAACTATAGTACTGTAAGCCACACTCTCAGGACTTCTTTCTTTTCTTGCTCCCATTTTTTAAGTTGTGCTACAGTCCGTTCACACACTGGCAATATAAAGTGATTAATGCATATAAAACGTTACAGTACCTTTAAGTTTGTTGGGGGTTTTTTTTGTTTTGTTTTTGTTTTTTTAAGTACGGTAGCCTTTGGTGAACAAAAACAGGTTGACAAAGAAGCTCAGCTTCAATACATCTACTTTAATCTCATCATCAAAAAGGCTAATTCGATCCTTGAATGCCTGATCCATAAAGAGTTTGACCTCCCTCCTTGAGACGACCACTTCAGAATGCTAAAGAAATAGCAGACAAGTCTCCTTTACACTTGTGCACATTAAAAGGCTCAACTTTTGTGTTACACATATGCTGCTGCTTTTCTCAGAAAGTACTAAAAGCACAGCACTTTACCTTGAATAGAGTCAGGCTTTAGACTATATACAGTATACATACACAGCAGTTTATGCCTGAAGTTTTCATCAGGCTTTAATCAATTAATTATACTTTACTCCCTTATGAGTCAGGCAGGGCTCTGCTTGTTCAACCACGTAAAGCACTTTGTAACTTCAGAAAAGTTATTTATAAATTAAATTTATTACTTTTGTCAAGCCTTTTTACTCTTTTAGATAACCTTTTATGATGTGTACACAGTCGAAACGGTCGTTTTCACCCATAGCTTTGGAAACAGTAACCGCATGTTATTATAAGGGATGGCACAAAGGACATTTTGACTCAAACATGGGTGCAATTAATAACATTAATAACAGCTGCATTCCATTTAGCTGTGCCAAGGCCCTGGTATTGTATACGCTAACTCACTGGTTTGACTTACTTGAATTAGGGCTGCAACTAACAATTGTTTCCATAGACAATAAAATGTTTAAAAAAAAAACCCAAAGCCCAAGTTTCTATATTCACATGGCTTGTGTGGTAAACGACAGTTAAACAAAAAAAAATCTAATATTCACATTTACATATTTTTTGGCATTTTAACTTTATCTTTTTTTTTTTTTTTTTTTTTTAAATTATATAATAATTAAAAGCTCTAACTGGAATTACATAGTACATTGGTCTTGATCTGCCATTGTTCCTTTTTGACGTTTTATTTTTTAATTTAACACTGCCCCTTGCTAAGTGGTGGCTTGGAAGAACTGGGGTTACTAGAGCGAGTAAGTAAACTGTGTGAGATCAGTTATCCACAATTACCAACCTTAGGTTTAGTAAAACCAGATAACTCAAGGAAAGCCTGACAACACTGAACTCACTTAGTGATGTGGGCCCCCGAGCAGACACAACAAGCTGGGCAGGTAATGTTGAAAGCCTCTTTACTCACTGGGCTTACTGTCAGAAACACGCAGGCAGGCAGACTCAAGCAAGCAAACACTGCCGACTCAGCAGGCAGAATATCAGCAACAGGTATCAAGCAGACACGAATGCCTCAGACACCACAGCAACTAAGCAACACCACCTGGCAAGTGTGTGCGGAAACTACCTTTTATATATACTGGGGAACTAATGAGCAAATGAGCAGCAGCTGTGCAGGCAGGTGGCTGATCCCGAGAGCAGTGAGGAGATCAATAGAGGAGGGAGAAACCCCTGAGGGCGCCTAGTGGTCAGGCGAGGCTTTGTGTCAACCGCTGAGATATACAGGAGCGCATGGCAAGACGTTCTCCTCTGTGGTGCAACAGGAATACAGCACTCCCCTATCACATAAAAAAAAATAACATTGCCTTCCACAATGCAGTGCAACGCAGTGCTGCAAAGTCCGTGTTGAAAGCAGCTACAAAATAAAGTTATTGCATATTATAGTGCTGTAGTCTTTGATGTTTTGTTCATCTTTATGCAACTTGTAGCCAATCAATTGCCAGTCTGACGTAATGACAAACTAAATGAATGGCCAGGTCTCAGGAAGGGTGTTTACTGTACTGTTCAATAATCTATTTTTCCCTTACAGTTATACATTTCTGATTTGCAGAGGCAGCAACGTTTTTGAAGTGTATGTGTGAACATGGCCAGACAGCCAACTCCTCAGCATAAATGACCAGCATCTTGGGAGATGAGACTCACAGAGAACAGTTATGTTGCCTCTAAGGCTCTGAGGTTGTCACATCTTATCAGTCTGATTAGGACTCAAACTATTATAGTGCCTTGATTTTCCTTTTCGTTCATTCCTCTCCTCACTTCACCTCCTCATCTTTCTTATGCCCTGGCAACAGCTTTGTATCTCTCTCTCTCTCTCTCTCTAGCCATCCATCCATCCTCTGGCATCCTCTTTCCCCCTTCAACAACAGTTTGAGGGGAGCAAACGTGAACCCTGAGCAGTACTCATGTTGGATGGCTTCAACGTCTGGTCTTAAATCAAACAGGGCCCCTGAGAGACAGCTGCTTTGAATAGAGAGAGGTGCATTCAGGCGAACCTAATGGGAGGGATCATGCTGTTGGCATAAACACGCACTTATTTAAATGACCTAAAATTGTTTATTTAAAGCATATGGTTGTTTTAGAAAGACGCTTCAGTGTTTTTGTGGTGTATTTCACAATTAGTGGCAATTTTTCCCTTTGGTTTTCGGGTGTTTGATTATCTGTTTGTGTCTGGGGTTTTTTTTTTCCCCATCTGTTGAGCTATGGTGGATACTGCGGCTTATGCTAGCTCTCAAGGTCTTTTGACTTTTGCTACCATTTAAATTGCTGCTACCTCCTGTGGGACTGAAACGTGTGCAGACCAACTAACACTGTCAAAAAACACAGCCTCCTTATTAATTTCAATGAGACCACTGTATTGGAAGTTGAGGTGTCACAGAGGGCTAAGGGGGAAAAAAAAAATACAGGGTCACCTGGCACTCTGTTGGTCATTCAAGTATGTGCACATTCCAGATTGGAAACTGTGTACGGCACTGTGCTGATTCTAATACCTTCAAATAATCGAGATGGAGAAGACAATTATTGCTGCTGTGATAAGTTTCAAGAGTTGTAAAATACTTCATAAGAGTTTAAACCTTTGTACAGGTCTTGTTGTCTAACAAGCCTTCAAACTCCTGGATGCCTTATTCAAACTGGAAGTGGTTCATATTTCATTTTATAATAATAGAACAGAATAACCCTGATGACATCACTATGGCGTCATCAAGGTTATTTTCTCAGACTTTGAAAAGCTCCCCTCAGAGCTACAGAAAACATCATACAACTGTTTTCACAGTAGCACTCATGACGAGTAAACCGAAGTTCATGTATAGGAGGAGTGCCCTAAGATATCTATCCTAAGATAGAGAACATTAACTGACCAGTTCAGCCTGCCTCCAATTCATAAAGAATGATTTACAGTAAGTACAAAATTGAGGCTTGGTCAGCATCAATGGTTGGCCCAGATTTTACTTATAGACCTTTTCACAGCAGATATTTTGACTTGTCATAGCAGGAGAAGCACAGGTGTACCTAATAACATTAATGATGGCCAGCATGTACAATGCAAGGGCCCTGGAACTGGCAGAACTACATGGGAAGCAGCCATCATTAATTTGAAGTACACTCCTGCTTTTCCTATGACATGTTAAAATGTCTGCTGTGAAAAAGGTCATCAGGTCTCCTAAACATGATCTTTATACTGACATCCGCAAAGGTCCCAACTCCTGTAGCGAGCTGGGATCACAGTCTCATTCCAAGAATGAAAATCACCAATAGAAAGGAGACGCAAAGCAACCTCAGTTTGCCTGAATCATCCCATTTTTCGTTACTGCTGTGATGTTGTAAATAAATACTGAAATCAGTGAAGCATCTGGAGTCGGCAGCAGTTGTTTATTGGGAGCAAATTGTCAAGTGAGAACCAATCTTTGTGTTTGATGCAATGTGTTTTAAGCATCGCTTCAGATTTTAAAACCCCAGCAACTTTTCTGTGTCTGTCTTTCCCTCTCTCTTTCCCCATTTGATCCCCCCCTACCTCTCCATCATAAACCCTGCCCTTGTCTGCGTACACTTGCTCCTTCTCAAAACCACAAGGTGTAAAGTTGATTTACTCCTGTTGTTCCTCGCCATGTCTCCTGGCTTGGAGAAAGTTGTGTGTGTGTGTGTGTGTGTGTGTGTGTGCATATCTGTGTGAGTGTGGAGAGATAAGAAAGAGAGAGAGCTTTGAAGGCAGAGAAAGAGTTCCCTCAGTGTGCCTAGAGTAAAGTGAGCATGTGTGCATGTGTGATGTCAGTATAAACAAAGAGATGAAATGGGCAATGTCCAGTTCAGCATGACTGCTCTACTGGCTTGACACTGTTACAGGTGTGTGTGGGTAATTGGATGGGGGGGCATGAACGCACTGCTAGCTTTTCACCATCAAGGGTGTGTGTGCATGTGTGCCTGTGTGTGGGAAGGGATGAATGCTCTGCTGACTTGTCAGAGTTGAGGATTTTGCCTGCAGCAACTTTGTCTCATTTACAAAGTGGTATTGTAAGTCGCTCTGGATAACAGCATCAGCTAAATGCCCGAGACACAAATGCAAAATGATATATACAGCTGGGTAAGCATAAATACACACCACGGTGTTGCAGACTCGCTCTTAAATACGCTTGTTCATGCTCTAGAGATAGAACAGTACGATCTGTCAGAAATAACAGACTAACTTCGACTTTTTGTCCAAAACAGTCTCTTTGGGTCATTAAAAACACTATTTCCTCTTAATTACAGAGCTGTCCAAAATAATGTTGTGACCCATTTTAAGATAGAAATTTAAGTTATCATACACTATAGATATTTTTCAGGAGGACATTAACACCTGGTATAATCTCAAAAGTAAAAAACAAGAAATCATCTGTAACACACAGGGTTCGTACAGCTTTTTAAGAGCAAAATTCAAGCTAAACCAAAAGTTTCCAGACTCTTGAAGCCTTTGTCATCACAACTAAATTGTTACTATAAACGCCAGGAGACAACAAACAAATATGACGACAGGATCGTTTCATTTTAAATATTGACAGATTTTTGGTTTACATGAGTGATTGTGTAGATGAAACACCAGATTATGTTGAAAATCAAGCATTTTTCAAGGAGTATATTCAAATTCAAGCATATTCCTAACTTTGAAAACATAACGCTTAAATTTAAGCACTTTCTAAACTTTCAAGACTTTGTACGAACCCTGTGTGGTAAGTGTAAGTCACACTGAATGAAGTGTTCTTGTTTGAAATGATGCTAATTGCTTATGAAATCTTCACATACAGTTCACATACAGAAGAGGAGTGCATATTTGTTGAGGCCACAAGGATGATTTTAGTCATTATTCTCATTACATAATGGTGAGTTTGCATTTTAAATGTGAAGTTGAATAAATAAATGTTTCATATTTTTACCTGAACTGTGGGGCATGATACAGACGCGTTATATCATGTGTGAAAAAGCAGATATCCATGGCCAAACCGATCTCATTTTGAAGCACACAGTCTATCAATATAAGAGTCACCAGAATAAAGTTGGGTGATTTCCCTTGTTAAGTTTCTAAACCATCTGTAACCCGCTAAAACAATTTAATTTCACTGGATTTCAATGGGCTGACAAATTATTTGACGAATGATGTGTAATATTACTAAAGTCAGTACATACACTGCAGCAGCATCAGTTCTTCATGGTCTTGGAATAATAAATATGGGAATGTATAAATAGGCAGAAGCATACAAAATTGCGATAATGAGCCCTGAAAAATTAGCTCTCACTATTAACCTTAATCTAAGCCTAAAATGGTCCACCAAAACTATCTTAGGTCACAACTACCATTGTCTCGCTGAAGGCAATAAGTACAGCAGCTATGCACACAATCATACAGACTGATAGAAACATGCCCTCTGCACCATACACAAATAAAATACAGTATACAATAAAAAGGTACATAACAGGCACACACTTACCGGCTCTGTCAACTCCAGTACGTTAGCCCTATACGTGATGGGACTACAGTCACGGGTCTTTTCCACAAGCATACATGGTAGAAACATGGGACCCAAGTCATCACCATCCAGTACATCCACAGTTAGAGTGGTGGTGGCTGTGCGGCGCTCACTGGGGTAGGGGGCTCGGTCCTAGACAGAGAGAGAGAGCTTTTATTAGATTTTTGGAAGATACTGCTCTTTCTTATTTGCACGTTTTCATCTCCTTGTCTTGAATAGAAACTGACCACATACACAACATAGTCCTGCTGAATATTTTCAGAAAATCAAATCAACAAAGCTGCAGGGAACTCTCGATGCCTTCAAAGGCTGGTGTCTACTTCACTTACCATCTTAATGTCTATTTATACCTCATCAAGAGAAGATAAATATACTTCTATTGCATTTATAACTGGTTCAGCACAGCCCCTCACAAACAGCCCGGGCATGGTTGTTCCAGCAATGTATGTCATGTATTTCATTACCAATGTTCTATAAAAGATAGCAAAGTAAGTAGAGATTACAAAGATTTTAGACAAGTCCCTTGAGCATAATAAATGATTAAACATTACAAATTTATGGAAATACATTTTACCTCAATAAAAGCTGGGGGGTTTTCTTCAGCAAAAACAAGTCGAAATTCAACCAACACATTAAATAAACGCAAATAAAGTATAAAGTTTTCATTACAAATTAAACAGCATAGCATTGCAGTGTCCCTCCTCCCATCTGTCACTGTTCAATGAGTTGCCAAAGAAAATTTAAAGAATTAAACATAGTAAATAATGTTCAACATCTTCCAGGCTTCATTAAAGGACATTAATTAGATAAGACAGACATGCAGGGAAGAGCTAGTGCCTAACAAGTGGTGCATGCTCTTTTTTGCAGGACAATCCAAGTAGATTAGGCATTGGAGCAATGGATTAAATAAATTATTTAATTACTGATTTTAAGAATATGCATTCACTCACAATTGACACAACTGACATTTAAGGAATGGGCAGAAAATATAGAAAATAACCCTACACAACTCTGGATAAATTAGACTGAAAATGCAGGGCAGATTAAGTACTTAAAACAAAGTCTAAACCATTTTATCAAGTCATTAAAAAAGTTAGCCCAGTCTCCAACAGCCTATTCTAACTGGTGTAATTTAAGGTCAAAGGTTATCTTTATTATCCCCGAGGAGCAATTTGGTGCACAGCCAGCAGACAATACAATCAATATCAACAATGCACACCAATCGACACACAAACACATTTAAGAAAATAACAATACTTTAATTAGCTACATGATAAGGGGTGAGTCATACAGTTCAGTTAAATGTGCTAAGCACCAGCTCAGGTGTAACAGATTTTTCATGATTATTTAATCAGCCCTGGGAATCTTTTAACATTTCATTTCCACCAGCAAATCTGGTTTACACCCAAAGTACACATTTTTGTTTTGACATTGTTGGTAGCATGTGTAACATACTGCTTTCTTTCCAATGCTAGCATCGTAGTTGGAGCGGGGCTCTCTAGTCCCGTTTGTGAGGGGCGAAACCAACCATTAAATCCAGTATTTATACAGCCTGTGTCCAGCCTTTCAGCTACAGCACTACACTACGCGGTTCGCTTCTTTACTGAACGAGCAGTGTGCTAAGTCCACAGGCACACAGAAATTACCGTTAAAGACGCAAACCGCGGCCAGATAGCGGAAACAAAGTTTCCCCCCTACAGAATTTGCGCTGAAAAGTCTAAGTGACAGAGTCACTGACTAAACTACTTAGCGCCGAGGTTACAAATTGGGCTGTGATCTCCCCTAGCTGCACTGAGCCGCAGTTAGCTCGTTTATATTAAACTGGTTGTTTAGTTAAGTTTAGCTTCAGTATAGCTAGCTTACCTGGACAGTCGAAAGACCACAACCTGGTGGGGACACTCCATGGTGCTGTACTCATCATCACATACCTATTTGTCACTCTGTCAGGTGAGTTAGTTAAACTTCGGGACTGCCAACAGGGGTGGATAATTAAGCAGAGGAAGGGGCGGCCTTTTTTCTTCACTTATGACCGTTGCAGGTGGTCAGGAAGTCAATCTCATCAGCAACAGGCCTATACCCCCTAGTGGCGCAATGTGGTACTACAACAACACCACAGGGCATTTTTCTGTAAACAGTACCGCATGTTCATATTATTAAAACCAAGATGGCTAGAACACCACACGCACGCCACTGTCCCCCCCCCTCAAAAGTTATTCCCCACTGTTTGTCACTCTCTGCCACGTCGATACAAGCGCCATGGCATCGAACATAATGAGCCCGAAGCTCTGTGTGGAGCCGGAACGTGTTGTTTTGTACTATACGCTGCTGTAGGCAAAGCAGGTATTGGCAATTCTTCACAAGTTGCAGGATTTTTAGCCATTGAATCAGGCTTTCACCGTCTGAATGGACGTGCATGCGCATCTGCATTTGTGGCTCAGCCAATAGGAATGCACCATCTCTCTGAAATAACCTATGATTGGTCAAAGTCTCCCGTCAGGGGATAGCTTTTCTGAAGCCTCAAAACCTCTTCTCTTTATACATCCATGCTGAAAACAGAGCCAAGAGGAGGGGCAGAAGTAGAGGTTTGCTCTCAGACCCCTTGAATTACAATTCAAGGGGTCTGAGAGGACAGTTATTATGGAATTTTTGCCCAGTGACGCCAAAAAACCCCCCGCCTACCCCACCTTTAAAATAAACTGCAAGTTAAAGTGATGAACACATTATTGCATCAATAATTATAATTCAATATTACTAACATACATTATTCTGAAATGGGCCATTTTGCATAGGCCTATTGAGTACTTTTACTTTTGGTACTTTAAGTATATTTTGATGCAAATACTTTTGTACTTTTACTTTACTCATTTTGAATGCAGGACTTTATGGACACAATGAATTACCAAACAAGATAAGAAGCATAAAACCTTAATTAAGTTTTGTTAAAGTTCCTGTTTTACTGTTATTTAACTACACATGAATAGAGTGTTTTTCTCTCACTGCATTGCATTATGCTCTCCTTAGTGTCAGTCACCTGACAGTAAAAGAAAGAAATGGAGGTCTCTGCCAGGAAACAATCTCACAAAACATTTTGCTTTATTGTAACATCCATGTTTTTTTGGAGGGTGTCTTTCATAACCAGGACAGCAATTAATTTCAAGCTAGGTAACAGCAAAGAACAGCCCCCACTGAAAGTGTAAATAACACAGGTGTTGTATTTTTATTCTGCAATTATTCAAACTCTGCCCACATTGCAGGCTTTAAATTATTTAATCTCCACATATGTTATTTGTGTTACTGAAGCTATCAGAAAATTTTGATTTAGAATTGGATAAGAAGATTGATACCACTCTCATAGCCGTGTGTTACATGTGAAGATACAGCCAGGATACTGCTAGCTTAGCTTAGCATAAAAACTGGAACCAGCTAGCTTAGTCACTGGCCTCTCACTGGAGGGAAATAATTCCAGCACATAACCCACCCTAAAACCACAACATGTCATTTTAACACTTCAGTTTTTGTACGAATTAGACAAACCAGATATATTGTGGTAATTAGTGAGCTGTAGAGGTGATGGCTGTTTATCTTTGCTTCCAGTCTTTAAACTAAGCTAAGCTAACTTGCTGCTGGTTGTAGCTTCATATTTATCGTACAGACACGAGAGTGGCATCAATCTTCTCATCCATCTCTCGGCAAGAAAGTGAAAAAGTACATCTCCCAAAATGTTGATGTATTCTTTTTATTGCTTGCACTTGTTTTATAGCTGTAAAATATAAGGCATATGATAACAGTCACTAAAAGATATCATTCTGTTATTTAGATCAGTTATTTAGAAGTTTAAGTTTACGTGGCCAATCAATCACTGCTTCCTTTTTTTCTCACACAACAATGCCGCTGAAAAGGTCAGCCTTATTCCAAGGATTTTTTTCCCTGGTTGCAATTGGTCTCTAAGTCATTGATAAGAATTTATATTCAGCAAATTCACAGCCACTCAAAACACTCTTAACATTGTATTCAGATGAACGGTGAATAAGTCAGGCTTTCAAGCAGTCAGAAACACATTACTCGTTCAGTGTACTGTTGACTTTTAATAATGCTTTCAGGGTAAATGGGCCTTGAGACATATGAATATTTGCCAGAATATGTAGTTGAGAACTAAATGTTTTGTAAGCAAGTTTTTCCTGTCACAACAAAAACCTTAATGGTGGAATCAGCAACTTAAACAATTTTCTGTCATGCATCAGTTTAGATCCTTCAAACATCTGTCACCTTTCCCCATGAGTGTTTTGTGTGTTGAGTGAAATTAACTATATTGTAGACCACTTTATAAATCAAACATACAGAGTGCTGTGAAAAACAAGGAGAAAAACAATTACATTAACAAAGACATAGTGATAATTAAGGATGTGCTACAGAGCAGAAATACTCCAAGGCTGCGTAACAGTAATGTTACCATGATAATAAGGAATTACATAAACTTAACAACACATACAACACATTAGCACTTTAGGCTGCAGACTATACTCCCAGTCAATCAGTCAGTTTAGTTTCTCCAGACATCCTTTATAACAGGTCTCAGATGAAAACCTTACCTTTTAAAAAAGTCAAATTATATTAAAAAAAACTATATCATATTCAGAATTGGTCTTTGATAGCTGCACAGAGAAACGTAGGCATACAAACACACAAATATAAAACGCAAAAACCACTTACATTTGCCTGTATTATGACCAGGTATCGCGTTATCTCCTCATAGTTGAGTCTTTCTCTGAGAACTACGGCGCCAAACAGTGTCAGAGGGATGTCAAAGGTTCTGTTTGTTGTCTGAAACACACACAGACACATAAAAAACAAACATATTGAGTCACTTACAGGGTCAGCTGTTCATTTTCACTTTTTTAGAGTTTAGACAAGCTTAGACATGTAATAGTAGTGGGAGGACTATAGACGTTACAGCAGTAAAAGTGTAGTAGTAGAAGTGACTGTATTCCTAATAGGAAAATATAAATATGATATTTAAAAAGCTGTCAGATGAAACTTACAGTTCAAAGATAATGATGTGAGCAAATTTAAGATGAAATATGATACAGACCAAGTTCGATTGTTTAGGAGAGAGAAAGGTGCATTTTTAAACAAGAAATGGCAAAAGCACACACATTTATGAACAATATTAAAAACACTGTGGATCAAACACATCAGCTGTATTTTGTCTCTCTGCTTTGCAGGACGTTAACTGTAGTTCCAGTTATAATATATTTATAATTATATAATAATACTTCCCTACTAAAATGAAACCCTACAGATGCTTGTTTCATGTCATATTTTTTATTTGAAAAAGGAGTGATGTACATGTGTTGTAAACTGAGTGTGGGTTGCTTGGTGCTCAGTGGGCAGCTCTTCTCCTCCCTTTGCTTCTGATACGAACAGAAAAACTCCTCCTGTTGCAGCAGGAAGTCCTCATCCTGGCAGAGGAACTCCTTCTACATCCTTCAATCCTCTTTTGGAGAGCCTCCACAATCTCAATGGCCTCCAATTCATAGTTCTCTGCCTGGACCATAAACCATTTCTTTATCCAGCATCTCAGTGAGTTCTACGAGGTCTCCAACAAGAGCTTCCTGCTTCTTGTCCTCCTTTTTCAGCTTGTCAGCGAGCATCTGGCTTTCAGCTGAAAGCTTCTCTGTGAGCAATCGGGCCTCCTCCAATCTTTGGAAAAGTGCCTCCCCGATTTTAACGGCCACCAGTTTGCTCCTCTCTGCCTCCGCCCTCAGTTTCTTCTCTTTCTGGAGCTGTCGGTCAAACTGTTCTTGATCTCAAAGTCCTTGAGGTTTTCAATCTCTGCCTAGTTCCTCAAGTCCTTTTCTCTCTGGAGCATTTGCTGCAGGTCCAGGATATCATGACGAAGTTGATCCTGTATAGTTTTCTCCGATTTGAGCTCAGCAGAAAGCAGCCGTCTCTCAGCTGAAGGCTGATCTGAGACCCCGTGCATGTCCTCCAGTTTGTGAATGACAGCCTCAGCGATCTCCACAGCCTCCATTTTTTCTGTCTCGGCCAGGACCCTCAAGACTTTCTCTCTCTGGAGTTCTTTGTTGAGATCCTTCACCTCCTGTTTGGCCTCGGTGAGCTCGGTGGCAAGCCTCTGCCTTTCGGCTGAATGTCTTCTTTTTTCCTCCTCGAGTTGGTGAAGAAGTTCCTCCACTGTTGAGGGGCAGGCCACCTTCTCTCTGTTCAGCTCATGGGCGTTCATGACTTCAGCTTTCTGAAGCTCATTCTGAAGCTCCTCAATTTGCAGGAGCATGGCCTCTTGGTCCTTCCTCTCAGCTGAGATCAGAGCCCTGTAGTGGTGTTTTAGCTCCTGGTTCTCCAGCTGAAGGGCCTCCATCTCTCTGGAAAGGACCCTGATTTCACCCTGATAAATGTTACAGAGGTCGCTGTTCAGATGTTGGGCTCTCAGCTTCTCCATTCTCTGATGTGTTGAATTCAGTTACAGAAAACGCTGTTGTCTGATAACACAATGTGGTAAATGCTTGTCTGTAAAGACCTGTGTTTCTCCTACTTGGAAATGTTACAACTAAACAGGACGCTTGCATCTACCTCCCTATAGCTACCTACAATTCTAGAAAATGTCATAACACATAAGAACATATTGTGACCTCATATAATTCTGAAATGTCATAATGGCTGCATTGGTGCCTGCTGGTGAGAGGAAGATTTAAATGTGTCAATACTAAAATACGGTATAACCTGGCCACATCACGCTTCCAGCAGGCAGATGGATAACCTACCGGTTCTTTCGGGTTGTACTGGATGGTGTACTCTATCTGTCCGTTGGGACCGTCATCAATGTCTATTGCCCCATTGTTCCCCCAGAAACCAGAGAAGATAGTGGTTCCTACCGGCGTCAGCTGAAATACAACAGAGACAGAAAATTTCAGTATTTGTCTACAAGCTCACACTACATGATGTCAAACACTTACACGCTTTCATACTCTGTACCACTGACATCAAACAGCTTCTATCCTGTACTGTTGTGTCTTGTCTTCCTGACAGTGTCATGCAAACATCTACTGTCTGTATGTGGCAGAGATGAGGGGGGGACATTAAAAAGCTCTTCACATGCGTCTGGGCATTAGGGATCTTGATATCCCACTGTCTCTACAAAACAAACAGAAAATGACTTGCAGTTTTATGTTTATTGTGCTCAAATGGGGCTTGAGAAGGAAGATGAGCTTGCAGCTGTTTGTGTGCTTTCATTTGCTCTGGAGATAAAAACACAGGCAGCATGGTTTGTCCAACTTTCTTTGTCTTTCTCTCTGCCACTACTGTGAATGTTTGCTACACCTCATTGCCCAATCACATAAAAATGTTTAATATGAAAGCGGGACATTGGGTGATAATCATCAGAAAATCATATATGGTATATTAAGAGTGCTTGTCACTCACAAGAGAAAAAGAAAGTGTTGATATCTTTATTTTTGTCTTTGATTTCAGTGAAGAAAAATAATAATAAAAACAGAAACAGACCCAAATACTCACCATTATGAAATAATGAGTCAGTGTCAAAACAGATTACAACAATGATCAAAAAGGTATAGGTATAGAAGTCAGAGCTTATTACGCCTACTCTTTTCACAGTAGAAAATTAACAACATTAATGAACTAACTACAAACAACTCAAAATAAATGCCATATTGGCCTTTGTTTACAATAACTTTGTGTGCCAAGTATTTTTCACTGCACATGTGTATATATAATAGAATTCACAAGACTCTCTTTCTTGTAGAGAAAAGAGAAGCTAGATATTCAGAAAGATATTCAGTTTGATTTCCTGAGAGAAAATCTTAACCCCCGAAAGTTGAACACTTGCCACAGCACATAAAAGGAAGAACTTTGGCAACCATAAATTGCCGTGCTGTATTTTCTGTGATTATATGTCAAAACAGAAGTTTAATCTCCAGGCCGCATGAGAAACATTTGGGATTTAGTTTAATTTAGCTGCTGCACCAATGATTTGTTACATCATTTCCCTCAACGGGGTTATCTCTGCCTCCCACCGATCCAACAATGGTCTTCAGAACGTCTCATGCTATCACTTTGCCACTTTTGGATGCAGCTCTAATGAAATAACTCCACACTCAGGCACCAGTGCCAACTTATGAAATCAGCCACAAGGATCACCTTGTACCTGGAAACTTTCACAGTGAACTCATAAATTGTGTCCTAGACGTTCTTATAAACCATATTGCCTCTCTTAATCTGTCTGCCTCATTTTCTTGCAGTCAATTATTGTTAGTAATAGACAACTAAAAGCAGGTTTAATGTAGATAAAGCTGCCGAGTCACTCTCTTAATATTAAATTTACTGCATTAGGTGGTTGGAGTTCTGGGGGCAACAGAAGTGAACTGGACAATAGCTGTCAGCATAATGAACAGACTTGCACTCAAATCTTAATTATTGCCCACATCAGAATAAATTTATTCCCTTTTTTAAAATTATTACCACCACATTTACCTTGGCCTGGCACAGGAATCATATTATAGAGTTTTTTACGATGCATCTCCTAATGTGTATGGTGGTTGTTGAAGTGAATGGAGAGAATTATTTTCGTGAGGAACTAGAGAGCTGTAAGAGGTGGCGGGGTGGAGGAGGAAGAAAAGACAACCTGAAATATATAGTGTGGCAGAGGAAAGGTGGAGAGGTTGAGAAAAGGTGACATAATGAAGAGCTGGGAGTGGTGAGGGAGCATGGAAGTGGAGGAGCTGCAAAAACAAGAGGAGGCCAAGAGAGAGAAAGGGAGAGGTTGAGAAGACAGATTGAGTTGGACAGGCTGTGGAAGACTGTATAATGAGATATTCTACTGGGTATGCCTAGGTCTGTGCTGGCAGCAGGCTACATGTATCCTTGTCCAGTTTAAGTTTGAACCTCCTCTAGTTAAATTCTGCTCCCCCAGACTCTGGAGGACACAATAACTGTGGGATTGGCATCTTAAAGACTATTCTGGAAGCCTCAGAATAACACATTTATTTCCTTTCCTCAACTGCCCAAAAACTTAGTCTGACAGGAAAACGCCATGTACAATACTATTTGGTAGAGGTTTTTATTTAAAATACATTGCAGTATGCACCTATGCCAGGCTACATTTTCTGAGAGCAGATCATCGCTGTGTGCGATGTAGCCTCTAACGTTGACATTGCTAGCACCACACATTACCCCCTGAGAAGCATGGCAAAAGCTTGATACAGTACAACTGATCTACTGTACTCATGCTGGACTGGACTCGAGCTCTCTCCCCCCTGTGGTCTCTAGTCTCTCTGGAGTCCTGTACCCGCCATAATGATAGACAGCAGCACTGGAGCATAAGTTCAATAAATGGCTCATGATGAGTTTTATGTTGTCTTTTTTTACTTCACTACATGTCTGTGAGAGGTTGTGTATGTTTATATGTGTGACACTGTCACTGTGTATGTGTGTGTGTGTGTGTGTGTTTTACCTCGCTGACAGCAACATAGTATCTTGGCTGTTGGAAACGCGGTGCGTTGTCGTTGCGGTCTCGAACAACAATGCGGACTTCATGTAAAATCACTGTGCCAACCAGCTCATTGGTACACTGAACCTGAACCACAATGGACTGAATATATGAGGGGGGCTGGAAAAGGGAAAAACAGAGGGGATAGATATATGGTTAAAAGCTACAATTCTACAGTAGCGATAAATAATTAACCAGAAAATAAAACAAAATAAATAACACTATTCCACAGAAGACTGCCAGCCTCTTGTATTATACTTTTTTATGCCAAATCAGACTTTCAAAAACAGCAGGAAGCTGGTTGTTTTCCAGTTGAGATGGAACTAAAACTTTGAGTTCTCACAATAGCAAATGCTGGAAAGAGCGAGAGAGCCATGCACATTTCTGCCATATTTATCCTCAGTAGTCAAGTGAAAAAGAAAAACTAGGACCCAAGAAAAAGGAGGTATTGTCTCCATCTGCTGAAACAACATCACATTAAATGTGCTCTTTAATTAGCGAAACGGTAGTAGTACCAGTGCCACTAGTGAGATTGTGTGACACACCAGATTCATTAAGATTTCAATTTATCTGACACTGAGGAGCCAAACCAAGAAGAGCAAAATACATTGTGCAAGATTTAAAAAAATGAACAGGGCTAAAAAAAAGAACTTTTCAGAAAAATAAAATAAAAATAAATAAAATAGTTTACATCTCTATCCAGAACCCGTCCGGTGCTGTTGAGGTAAAGGGCTTGTTTGGAAGGGTCAAGGATCACCCAATGGTCGTAGTTATCCCTTAGAGACAAAGAGATGGTACGATGCGGACCCTCAGCCACACCATTTATCTGCATGTTCTCCACCAATAACGTTCCTGGTAATACAATAAAAACAACTTGTATTAACCCAACAGCCAGAGAGAGAGACACAAAGTCCAGAGTTCCTGGAAATAAAGCATGATTCAAATAACTTCTGCAGAGAAATTGTATAGATCGAACTTTGTTAGCGAAAGAAAAGGAAATGGAGACAGAAAAACCCTCTGCTTTTCTTCATGTTCTTAATTAATTATATATCTGGAAATTATATTAAGTTGTAGCCAAGGTCAAGGGCAATGAGATGAAGAAGCACACAAACAGAAAGAGAGAGATACACAACACATAAGTAAGTAAGAAAGAGCAGATATGGGGCCTACTCTGTTTGCCTTCTTTATACCAGAAAACCAACTGGAACACAAAATAATATCAACATTTCAGTGAAAGAGAGAAAGCAGGTCTGATACAGCAAATGTTCTAATGACTTCAACGCTATCATCTGCATGATTTTTCACCAAAAAAAAACCTCAAAATATTTTTTAAAACATTTTAATAAGAGACGGCACAGATGGAGTAAAACTAGATTAATTTAACACAGTCAACTGTGGGCGGTGAAGCAATTTGGGAATGAGAGGAATATTGAAAGACAGAGGGCAAAAGTCAGAGAAATACAAACAGGGGGACGAGACATGACTTGAATGGAAACTGTCAGCTGTATATTTTCAAGAGGTGTTGTAGCAGAGGAGGGCAAGGGGTCAGAGAAGGTAAGTTTCACACGAGAAAGAAAAGACAATCTGGCAAATTAGACAGACATCTGTGTTTCATAGAAACATCCTGACATTATTAGTGATTGATAGTGTCAATGAAAACCGAGCACTGGTGCTGAGTTTTCAAATCGTTTGCATTAGTACCTCAGAAAATCAAACTCCTACACAGGCCAAAGATGTGATTAAATACACTGCTGGAGTTCACAGAGATTTATTTAAGTATTTTTATTTTGACCTGCTGAAGTCCACATGTTCATTCATGTTATTAATCTGTGGTTGTCAAGATGAAAATACACAACCATTATACGTCAAGGTTAATTTTTTAAGTTTACTGGGAAATATTATTACAGAAGACTTGCGTAAAATATGTGAGAAAGAAAAAAAAAACACAGTAGAGAAGCCAAAAATGTAACTGCTTGACTCTGTACAGCTCCAAATCATAAGAGACCCATTACCAGGCCCTACACACTGCATTATTAATCAAATAAAACTATTGTGTGTGTGTGTGTGTGTGTGTGTGCACACAAAACTATCCTTCAGCACATTATTAGACATTGCAGGTTTTCAGCCTAAAACACAGTTTGTGTGTGATTACATGCATACAACATTAGATTCTAAGTGGGGGAAAAAAAGAATGGTAGAGCAATACATAGAGAGAGTGGGAATTCGAAATGAGAGATAAAGACAGAGATTTAGTTGGACGGAGAGAGAGAGAGAAGTTGAAGAGGCAAGCATGATTGTGTTTGCTTGCTTGCTTGTGTGCGTGTGTGTCTGTGTGTGTACATTTGTGTGCATGCTAGAAAACCTCATACTTTCCCCCCATGTGCACACACACATCCGCACACATACAACGAGATAAACACACACGCACTGAACGATCTCATATCTGATCTGCCAGACATAAAATTGGGTCATGGCCTTCTGTGCTACCATGGAAACAGTGTCAAATGCCTTGCTGTGATTCGCTGACGCTAAATAAACAGGGAAATTTAATGAAATTGGTTTCTTTTTATGAGAAATGGGATAGAAAATGGAATTCATTAGGAGATTTTCATTTCTTGCCATCTTTTGGCTATCTTTCTTCTGGTTTTCTGCTTCTGTCTTGCAAAATGAGTAAAAAAACAAAAACAGTACAGGCAAAGAAGAAAGAGACAGATAGTGCTTACACTTTGCGTAACTGTATCTAATTTAATACCATAGACCATCTAATATAAACATGCTCTTTTCACAGTGACCTCACTTCATAGGATGTGTGACTGAATACTGCACTCAGCAGCACCTGATTAAATTGACCCGTGTGTTAAAGCATACAGGCAGAACTGCATGAGGCTGGTGAGTGTGTGCTCAGCAACACAGCAGAGAGAAGGAATTGTCCAAGAAGAAGCAGCACGAAGAGCAATTAGAGAGCAAGAGAAATGAGAAAGGTAGCAGAGGAATGTGAGGTGAGGAAGACTGGGAGGCTGATAGAAATAAAGAGGTAAGAGAATATTGGGAGGAACCAGAGCAAAAATGAGCATTGTGGCGGCACATTAATAGAATTACAGGACATTAGCTGTATATAGTGACACTGCTGGGGTGTCAGCCAGGTACGAACCACAGACTGAAAAGTAATCATTGCATCTACCTGCTACTTCAGCTCTTGGTGGGGGGACGAAAGAGGGATTCAAGGTGAATACCAGTATACACAGAAGGTAGGACTACAGAAGTAGTGAATGTAAGGCCACAAAAACAGAGTTTATCTACCATTTGGCCTGACCTAATTTAATCACAAATGAATCAATAGGTCAGGAAAATGAGCTGCAACTAAAGCAGCTTTAATCAGTACTTTTTTATATTAACAATAAATCATATGACTACTTGTATGTAAAAGGGTTTACTCATGAACCTTTGAACAATTATCACCCAACTCTGCAGTTTCCCACAGCTCTGCAGAGCCTTATGCCACTTTCAGCTCATTGTTTTGCTTTTCTGGCTTTACTTTTTTGGTTCACTCTGACCGCTCACTGTTTTCAGCGAAAAAGACACACTTAAAAACACACTGTACACTACATAGTCAGCACCAAACAGCAGACAAAGTTAGTGACTAACATTGTGGAGCATTTAGTAGCTAAAAAGACAGATATTTGTTTAAGGATTTGGTGGAGACCAAAACAAGAGCTAAAAAGAGAGTAAATATTCACCAGGTGGCCAGAAAAACGAGTCCTAATGTATGCTAGTCTGTTCAATATGTAAATAAGCAACTGTTTGCTAATAAGTTCGCCATAACAACTTTAAAGGTGATAATATGTCAGTGTTGTGGTCACAACTTTGTTTCTGCTGCCACCAAGTGTCCAAAACATCTGATCAGTTATAGGACTCCACTCTTCTATCAGAGATCTGACAAAAAAGTGGCACTGCATTTACTATCTCACATGCTGTCGTCACCAGTTTCTCAAGAGGGACAGGATGAAAACAAGACAGTTCAGAAAATGTGTTTTAATGTCTATGCTCTCGCTACTGATAACCCATCTACTGTGGGTCAAGGGGTTTCATTGGCTAAGCAACACTGATGTTCATCTTCAATCAGATGGCAGGACTACTCAGCCAGGCACATCCACCAAACCAAATTAAATGTGTATGCTGACAATGAATATCTTTTTTTTTTTTTTTTTGGAAAAGCCAAGGGCAGGCATGTTTTTCTTTTTATCTGAAAATTGTAGTGAAGGTAAAAAGAAGAGAGAAGAAGCCTCAGGTGTGTAACCAGAAAAGGTGCAGGCATTTGTAGTTGATCTTTTTACTGTTGCTTTTGGCAGTCGTAATTGAGTCTTCATGACCAGATTCAGGATTTTCTGTTTATTCATGCACATGTGGCATTAGAATATGATAATGACACTACTGTATTTGTTTTTTTTGTATTTCCACAATGACTGTAACCCTAATACAGACTTGTGATTGTAAAACAGCTTCAGTGGACAGCCCTTTAGCTAATATGCTTTGATTTTCTATCCATGTATGGAATAATAACTATTTTATTTGGCTTCAGGACACCTACTGCATTATCAGTGGTCAAGCTAGATTAGCAAAGCTGAGTGTATTTACAGCAGTACACTATTAATGTTAAAGCAGTAAGCGTAGATGATTGTATACTATTACATGCAATTTTGTGTGCTGATGTAGAATGTATTATCTGCTAAATGATCAATTTAATGCATCAGGGGTATGTTATTGTGTATGTTATGTTACTGTGAAGTCCCCTACTAAAGAGAGGCTGATGTCGCTTTTCTAAATGTGTGTGTGTGTTTGTGTGTGTGTGTGTCTGTCTGTTCCCCACCTATCCACTCATTCTAATCACCCTTTTACTTAAATCACACCTCTAATTTCAGTATTATCTTCTTTTATGGCATTTCCCTGAGGAAAAATTCCTTAACTTGTATCTTGTTATTCTCTCTCTCTTTCTCTCCTCTCTCCCCCTCCGCCTCTTCTCTTTCCTCGAGTCTCTCTCTCCCCTTTGCCAACACCAAACCAAGATAATCACCCTAAAGCGAGATTCTCTATTAAATCTGTAACACTATTTCTCAGTTCACAGAGTAATACATGGCATTATGCATATAAACCATTCCAATACAAAATTATTCTTCAACAGCCCTGTTAGGAAGATTACTGCACAAACAGGCACAAACACACACTTGTACATATAACATGTACACAATGAACACATCAGCACAAAGATAGAGAAACTATGCAATGTACACATTGTTCTTAGACAATAAGATGCACACACACAGACACACATGCATGCATGTATATACACACATATAGCATGTGAGCACGCATTGTAGCTGCCACAGGTTGCAATGCAATTTTTAAACCAAATCTATTGCTGTATGAACACAAATAACCAAAGTAAGATTTTTCTCTCTTTCAGAAAATTGTGTTATTGCCACACATGCACATCAGACAAAAGTAGAACATTATTGCCAACCAACCTGCAAGGCTAAACTCCTTTTATGATATCTTGAAAAAAAATTTATAGCTGAAAGACTGTGTCAATGCAATGCGGTGTGTGTTTTCAAAATCCTATTCTTGTCCCCCTCATTTTTACAGTTTCAGTTTGATTTACTCACTTAAATCTCTGTAGACAATATCTTCTTACTGTCTCGCTGTCGAAATCGCGAAAGAGGAGGCAATAAAAATGTTGATATGGTCATCTAAGTAGCCTTGTATTGTGTGAGCTCACAGCAAGAAACTTTACAGCATCTATATATTTTTTTTACACTCAATATTCACCTGAATGAATGAATCAAATACTGAATATTAGATATGACAGTAAAGGACAGTGCTCTATTTATTGAAGATGCACATACGATATTTATCTATCATAATGTATGAGGTCTCTATCAACAAAAACTAATGTCATTTTAAATAAGGTTAGTGTATTAATACTAGAGCAATTTACCATTAATTTGGAAAGCATGATGTGACAAATTTCATGATAATGTGTTATTTTCTTGATTGATATGAATATGTAAAATGCAAGAAATCAACATTCACATACTTTAATTTGTTTTTCTTTTTTAAAGAACTTTTGACCTTTTGTCTGTCCCCCACTTCTGAAACCAAACTTACACACTTGTGTCAATGTTAAATGAGCTTAAAAGGCTTCTAACCTGCTTCAGAGTGAAGGAGAGGTGCAATATTACGTATAATATAATGCCTGCATTTATATAAGTTGGAACAAACAAGCAATGAAAACATTTTCTAGTCTTTCACATCAAATTGTAAGTTCTGTAAATAAACACTAAATCTTGTTCTCATGGACGACCAACAAGGGTGGCAAGTGGGAAATGCAAAACAAAGTCCTACACGTAATTACCAGTCCCAGACTGATGTGCATACAGTAAACACTCTTCTGAATGAAGACTATAGAGGAACACAGTTAAAATGGAAAGGAGAAATAAGAGGATGGATAGCTTAATAGGATGCATTAAGCCATCAACAGATACAGACATGCCAGCTGGGTAGATGGAAGGCGCGGCTCTCCTCTCTGTCTGGTTGCTATGCTAATCTCTTTTTATGTCAGTTAGGATTAGAGTGATCAGGTCTCACAATTTAAAGTTTAGCTGAAAAGCAGTCATGGCAAAACATTATGACAAGATTCTGTTTCTGAACAGTAATCTATGGGCTGGAGATAAGAGGGTGATTTAACCACACACACCAACTTGTCTGTGCACATTTCACCTTCCCCCATAAGATTTAGTGGCCGTCCTCAAGGCAAACATAAACCTTTAACTTGTGACCAAAGTAAGGATTAAACTCATCAATTAAAATATGATTCCTCAACGAATAACCTCCTCTGAACTTCACAAAAATGATGTTCGTATACACACACAAGCCGGCACTAAAACACACTCCTAAGGGGACTCTGGGATTGTGTGTTTGTTTATGTTCCTCTATAGAGTCTAAATGGCAGAGCCATCAAACCAGGAGCCACTAATTAGCTAAGAAGGTCTTAAACAGTTTGAGCTAAATCTGGAAACAAAACACGCTGAAGATATTTCCTTTGGTGTTCAGATAAAAGGTGTTTGAAAACTCTGACAGCCTTATTTTTGTTTAGTCAGGATTTTCAATGTGGTAGAAGAGAAGAGAAGAGAAGAGAAGAGAAGAGAAGATATCTATTTGTCTCAAATATTCAAATTAGGAGTCCTAGTCAAACAAATGTCCATCATTTTTGTCTAACTACAAAATCTAACCCTAACTAAATTGATTATAAATTTAAAGAAACAAAACAAAACAAAAAACATTACTTGGACTTAAACCAAGTATCACTGGAAAGGTTATTAGAAAAATCATCACAACCCAGGCCCCGAAACACAAGATGCTTTGGATCCCAAATAAAGCTCACTTCATCCCCATCAGAAAAAAAGTAGTTATTGTTGTTAATTCATATTAAACGAATCGTTAGACATTTTGTGAAATGTGCTTATTTGCCTTGTTGCTGAGAGTTTGATGAGAAGATCAATACCACTCTTGTATGTATCTATATAATATGAAGCTAAGCTAGGCTAACAAACTGCTGGCTGTAGCTTCACATTTATACAAGAATGGTATTGATCTTCTTATCCAACTCTCGGCAAGAAAGCAAATTTCCCAAAATGCCTTTAAGCATGCTTTCTTACGAATGGCAAAATGCTGTAACACAAGCATGCACACAGAAAGACGCAAAGATACTCATATATTTTTGTTGTTTATGCTTATATAAAGTGATTTATTAGCTCAAACTGAATGACCTAATGTCTTATCTTCCTGTGACAGGGATCAGACTCTATGACTATGAGACAGTTGGCGCAGACCTAATGAATATTAATGAGTGCAGGTCACATGCCATGCCAATCAGCATCTGATGAAAAGGCCAAGATCATCTAACAGTGTGTGTTTAACATATGGTTAAAGGTGATGATTATCTTAAAAACTTCAAACAAAAGTGTTCACTTGTCACATCAAGGGTTATAGAGCTCTATTTAAATCCACTCAGAATGAAGTGTTGAATGAAGAAGTAAACCAGCTGAAAACTTACCATTGGGGCTTTCTTCGTCTATGGCAACGATGGTAGCAGGGGGACCCGACCGATACAGTTTACATTCTGGGAGGGTGAAAAAGAAAAAGAGAAAATTTTGAGTTAAGATTGGTACCTTCTAGGGTTTCACAGCTTTATATCTATTTTTGAACTCAATTGTAAAGCATATGGATGATTTCACTTTATTAATGTTAGTATTTAGAAGGAAAATGTTTTAAAATGGCTTGCAAGTTTTTCCCATTAAAAATAAATGGCTGCTGCAATCACTCTGTGAGAGTGTCTCTTTTGGAAATTGAACTGAACTCTGCACAGCACAGTATACTGTATATCAGAGAGAGCATAGCTATGAGCGGCAAGAGCAAAGTAATGAAGGGAGTGAAGGTGAGACTAGGAGAGGAGTGGAGAAAAGGAGTGAGGTGTAAGAGGTAAAAAAAGAGGGGAGAAAAATGTGTGTCAGACAGAAGAAAATGATGATGAACAGGGAGACACTTGTTTTAGAGAAAAAGACAAAGACAAGTGGAGAAAACTAAATATAGAAAATCAAACACCATGCAAGAAATTATGTAAGGACAACAGCAATAAATACATACAATACAAAATACATAAATAAAGGGTAAGCTTGTTAGATATAATCTAGAGCTTATTAACCTTATTGTTCTCTCTACAGTGAGATGAAATAGATTGGGTAGGAAAAGAGCAGAGGAATCATATAATTGGAATGAAATGTAGTATGAAAAGAGGTGAGGTAAGGGAGATGAGGCTTGACAGTGAAGAGAGACTAATGTCCATTCTTTTTCATCTGTAACGACAGGCGTAACCCCCTGCAACCATCTCTGCAGGGTTAGTGGGGGTTAATCAACTAGCACAGTGACTGAACACTCAAGAGGAAGAAAGAGGAGATAGTTCTTACCCTCATATTGCCAATCTGCAGGTTGAGATAGCCACATCCCACCAGGAAGGAGAGAGGAGGAAAAGGAAGGTAGCATCCAAGGGAGGATAGGAAGAAGGAAAAAGAAGAAGAAAGAAATCGTAAAAGATAAGAATTCACCTTCTGAGCAAAGCAAGACAACAAAACAATAAATAGAAAGGGGACAGTGGGGAGTCAAACATAAAATAAGTACAAGCAAATAGGAAATGTGCTGTGAAGTGTGTGTGTTTGCATGTACAGTATAGAAATGTTGACGTGCTTATCTCTACAGGCTTTTCCACCTCCATTCACAGCCACCACCCGCAGTTACTGTATTACTATGATGAGAAATAATTTTAACCCAAGCTGGAGGGTTAAAATGGTCCCATTCAGAGGGGAAGAACAGCACCGACATTCAAGGATTGTCCTTTATCCCTCTGTCCTTGCAAGAATACAGAAATACAAGAACACCCACATTCACCAGACAGGGCAACATAATTGTACAGCTCTCGAGGACGGTTGGGTAAAATCCCACGGGGAGGCAGGAAGACTGATATCTGCTCACATGGAAAATAAACTTAATGGAACAATGATCACATTTTCTCTCTCTCACACTCTATCTCTCTCTCTCCACGATTAAGCATTACAACTGTGTAACATCATAGATTATCTCAGGATTCATTGTTGTTTCTTGCTATGGGAGATGGTATTGAATGTCCCCAAATATAGATTAAACTGTCCTAGGGCTCTGAATTAGCTTATCTTAGTGCTGAAAATTATTGTTTTTTCAATTTGTCATGCTGAGAAGGAGGCAAATAAATGTTTTCTTTGCTCATAGGCATGCTGAGTTAAAACTGATCCTCAAACCAAGCCAAATGCTAGCTTGTGCACTCACTACACTTTAATTTGTTGAATGTATAGGAAATTATGTGAGTGTATGACATATCGAGTGACAAAAATGCTAAAACATTAACCATGTTCTTAGTTGTCATATTAGCTACTTGTTAGCTTGTCCACAGATTTGGCATTTCTTAGCAACCATGCAGTTGTTCAAGCTAGCATTCGGAGATGATTATTCTGTCAGGCAGCATGACAAGTAAAGAGGTTTAAACTCCTACAATGGTATACTCTAATGTCTTTATTGTCCACTTTTTTAAGCCCACTTTTTAAAGCTTAAAAACAAAACAACCCCCACTTTTGTCCCAAGTTGGAATTCAAATTCGCTACTACACTGCAGTTCCTGTCCCGGCTAAGCTGTTAGCAACCTGACCATGCTACATCTACATCTGTGTTGACAGTCAACCCTATCTCCTATGCAAAAGACTTTTATAGACTTCTAATTTGCTTTGCGGAAAATGTGGAATAAAAATGAAATTGCTGCTAGGATTACATCCAATGACAATGTCGTTTCCAATCCAGGAAGTGTGACAATCTTATACTGCACCAAAGTCACAGTGAGGAGGTTGGGGTGGATGGTTGGGTGTACAAAGCACAGGACTTTGACACCAAAGACTGGGGTTCAAGTTCTGTGTCCCACGTGTTGTTAGCTTTAGATTACTAAATGCTGGCAAGTGTAGATTGTGGTTTTGGTTAAATATTAAAGGAGTAGTTCAGCATTTTGGGAAATACACTTATTCGCTTTTTTTTGGGAGTGTGATGAGAAGGACGATACAAACAGTAATGCAAAAAACAACAATTTGTGGCTTTAGTAAGAGCAATGAGCAGAAACAATTGATTGGGGAATAACAGCCAACCACACTGACCTCCTGGAGTCTTGTTGTCACGTGAGGTTACTAGGCAACCAGCTGGGCAGGTGGATAAACAATTGTTTGCCAAGAAATAGTTACACCATGTAACTCCCTCTAAAACCACAGACTGACATTTTTACACTGCTGTTTTTGTATGGAGTAAACACCATACCATGTGTTAATTAGTGAGCTTTAGAGGTTCTGCTAGATGGATTTTTGAACTTTGGAGAGAGCCAGGCTAGCTGTTTCCCCTTGCTTCCAGTCTTTAGGCCAAGCTAAGCTCCATATTTATATATGGGAGTCATGAGAGTGGTGTTGAACTGCTCATCTAACTCTTGGAAAGAACACAAATACTGGTAAGCTCTTCCTTAATCATCAGGGTTTTAATATTTAACCTGATCTCTCCCTCCAACCAAGTGATTTGAGTCATCTAAACATAACTGTGAAAATGCTAATCATGCTTTATTTGCCAGAATTAACTATGTTGACAGAAAACATTTTGCAGACACATTCAATTTACGTTTCCTCATTATGTTGAAAAATCCATCCATTCATCCACCATCCCAGGTCTCTGTGGTGGTGAGTGACAATCTTACCCCTCCACCCTTTTGAAGCTTTTTCTAAGGGTGCATCTCGGGTTAGCAATCCAGAACGATGCATGAGCCACGGAACAATAGTCACTAGTTACATCACACTCTACCAGCTGGCCTGTGTGTATTTGTGTGCATGAGTGTGTGTGTGAACAGCAGATGACAGATGTGTATCCCCTGCTTGACTGAATTTTTATCCTTCAGTGTAAGCTGATGCCCCTCATCTATTACTAACCAGCCATTTGTTCTCTATGGGGCATCTCTGTCTCTTTCTCTCCACTTGGTTTCTTCCCTCCTCTGTCTCTTCTCATCTGCCTCCCTAGCTCTACCTGTCAGTCTGCTTTCCCCATCAAATAATAAAAACTAAATGGGATGAAACAGTAAACAGTCTGGGTTGTAACTTAAAGTGACAGATGAACACGATGAGATACAAAAATGAAATGAGCTAAATCTTTTTAAAATGTGAATACCCGGAACGGATAGGTTTTGCTCATTTAAAGACCAATTTGTCTCTGTCTATGATAAATTTGAAGAAATTGTTGGCACTTCTTTCATGTTAAATTTTCATTAAAACAAATGCTTCCATGTATTTGCACAGAAGGTTAACCATGAAGATGAAATCAGTTAAGTTGCCACATGTTGTTAGCAGGTACTAAATTTAATCATTGTTAGAGTAATTTCCTTTCTCTGTGAATGACAGTTAAGTTAACTCAAGGCTGATAATCTTACTGTGGAAAACCACACTAGGGAGGAAATTCAGGATGTAGAGTCAATTGCATAGAAAATTCTCTGCTCTCCTTTCACATAGGTCACAATCATATTTCCTGACAAGAGTACACTTGTTTGTAATGCTATATCCAATAAAAGGGCTCCCATAGCTAGTGCTCTCTTGCATGCAGGTACTTCTCCCCCGTTAAGTGTCTACTCATGTTCACCCTCAAAAGTTTACCTGTGCATTTCTTCCCTCATTGATATGTACTTTTTCTCCCGTATGCGCACACTTGTGCCCTCCACTTTCAAAGTTTCTGGAAAAAATAATCACTGAAATGACTTTATGCATGAGCAAGTGAATAAATCCATCCAATGCCAGGTTTCTATCAACGTGATGAAAAGCTCCACTGAGAGCTGTTTGACGGGAATGGGGGATGAGCGTTCAAGGTGTGGACTACATAAAAAAAAGACTTAAAACTTTGAAACAGGCCTCGCCATTCAGACAGTATCACAGGCAGTCAAAGAGAAAAGCTTGCTCCATTTCAGATTTATCATCCACCCAATGTCTCTTTATTTAAACCTGGAGTGTTTCAATCAATATCTTCTTTATTTACTATTCAAATGCAGTCCATCTAAATTTGGCAGGCAAAATAAGCAGGTACAGGTTGCCAAGGGTGGCTGAAGAAAAAGTCCTCATTAAGAACAAAGTCAACTTAGAAAGAAGGGAGGGGGAAGTGACTGTGACTGAAGACCACAGCAATCACCCAAGAGTCCGAACAGGCTTAAGCTGGTTGACTATTGTTGTTCAGTACACACAGATGCACAACTTAGCAACTGTCTCCATGATACACACACACACTCACACACACACACACACACGCCTGCTGCTTAGGAACCGTTTCTTCACAACACAACTCCATTTGCACATTCACGACACTTAACACAGTTTACACATGCGAGCCCATATGCCTTTCTGCTCTTGCACACTCACACATGCTAGAGTTACCATAAAATATACATGCTGAGACTAGACAAGGCTGATTGTGTGTTTGTGTGTGTTTGTGTGTGTGTGTGTGTGTGTGTGTGCGTGTATTGAGTCGGGATCCATTGGATGTGTAGAATGAGTCACTCCACAGAGAAGAGCTTCCACATTGCCCACAACAAAGATATTTATATTAGCTTTAATGTTGTGTTATTGTCTCAATATTAAAGGAATAGTTCGACATTAGTTGAGCCACTTTAAAACCACAAATTGTTGTTTTTATACTAAGTTTTTGTACGGATTAAACAAACGAGATATAACATTTTAATTAGTGAGCTTTAGAGCCAGGCTTGATGTTTGCCCCTATTTCCAGGCTTTATGCTAAGACTAAGCTGCTAAGCTAAGCTAATCGGATGCTGGCTTTAGCTTCATATTTGACAGATCTGACAGTGATATTGGTCTTCTCATCTACCTCTTGGCAAGAAAGGGAATAAGTGTACATTCCAAAATGCCTAATAATTGCTTTAAAGCCAACAATGAATTGTCTACTGTATGCTTGTCTATACTTTTCTACCATACACAAAGACATTTCTGAAGAAACCATTTACATGTATTTGGGTACAGTAAAGTAACATATCTTTAGCATAGCAATGGGACATACATTGGAAATAAAGTCTATAAAATGCCTGGGGAAGCTAAGGTGAACCAGAAGCATATGTTAGGGAATTAGCAGTGTGTCTGCTGAGGTTAACTCCGTGGATCAGACGACACGGACTAGCAGTAAGTATTGGCAAGCTGAGGATGCTTTCTTCCCAAATGACAGTGAAGAAACCACAGGCATCGGAGCCATCACACTGGCCTGCTTCCACTGAAATAATTGACTTGTTTCATCTGATGATGTTTCAGGCTGGGCCTGTGACTGATGCACTGTGGGCCCATTTCGCATGGTAGCAGGCAGTCCTCTATAGATTATAATTCTATAGAGATTCTGTGTTCTGGTTTCTTATCCAGTGGGGAATGGGTTGAATGATGTTGGCAATGTAGTCAAGTAAAAAAAACAACCTTAAAGCAATAGTTCGACATTTTGGGAAATATTCTTATGAGAGTTAGATGAGAAGATTGATGCCACTTTCATGTCTGTACGGTAAATATGAAGCTACAGCGTCTCAGGGGGTAGAGCAGGTCATCCATTAATCCCAGGGTTGGCGGGTCGAACCCCACATGTTGAAGTGTCCTTGGTCATAAAACTGAAACCTAAGTTGAACCGTTGCTGCTGATGGCAGCTTCGTCGCCATCGCTGGGTGAATGCATGTGTGAATGGGTGAAGACCAATCTGTAAAGCGCTTTAGGAACCGTTAAGGTTGAAAAGCCAGTAGCCGCTTAGCTTAGCATAAAAGCTGGAAACGGCAAAACAGGTAGTCTAGCTCTCTTCCCACCAGCAAAAGATGACTAATTAATATTAATATATATATTAATAATTTCATATTCGACTAGTAATGGTAATATACATTCTGAGAGAATATATCTTGACACAATATCCAGCGATAATGTTAAAACCCAAGCAGAGATTATGTCTATAGTGTAGTGTTACTTTCTTTCTAATATGACTTCAAAATAGTCTCTAAAGCTTTTTAAAACTTTTTTTTTTTTTTACCATGCCATATTTGTGCTCATTTGAGTTGAAGTTATACTTGACTGCAGTCTGCTTGTTACCATCTGTTATATACTCGCTTGGCTACCTTGCCTGGAGTCTAGATTGTGAATGGGAAAACCCAATGACAGTGAACTATGCTGGAATAATATGTAAACATACAAACAAGGCAAATGGACGTCATCTCAGGAGACATCTAATAAAACCGTCCACTTTGATGAGCAAGAGGGAAGTGAAATGGATAATATAACAAGAGAGGAGATGGAGGAGTCTGCCATTCAATATGCAGTTGCATCAAGTGAGATCTCTAGAGAAGTCATTTAAAAAAACTCTTTTAGAAGGCCCTTAAAAACAATGCAGCAAAATCTGCAGAAAAAAAGTGTTTTGAGTGTCTCATTCATATGCACACAATAAAATTAATGAGGATTAATTGCATCACAGTGACCTAATATTGCGAACAATACGTGTATAAGTGTGTGTCATTCCCACAGTACTTGTGGGCGTGTAGCCATTAATAGTGTTCCACCGGGTTTGTAATTTAATTACAAATTGGGGCTTTTTGATATAAATTAATTAATATGCAAAGAGCCCCTTTGAGATAATTTACTTATTAAAAGCACATTATTAAAACTGTGTAAATGAAAATGTTAAAACAAGAAGCCACGCCACTAATTTCTTTCATTCATTCTAACCAATGCCCCGCTGTCTGTTCCGCAACACGGCTCATAATACATTTCAGCCCTATACCAAAAAGTTTTGCCACAGAATTGACTGGCTGGCTGACAGGCGTGACACAATCTTTCAAACAAAAGGATTGAGAGATATGGCAGTAAAAGGTTGAAATATAGGAGCAGGCAGACAGGCAAAAGGGTGTTTTTTCCTCTAAAAGTTCTCGTGTGTCATGTCCTTTTTAAGCTTCCATCAGCAGGTACACCAATCTAGAGCACTCCCTGGGGTTCCATTCCTCTCCGTCTTCCCTCCTCTACCCAACCAGCCAGCTGTTCATCCATCACCCATTCATCTATCCCCCCCCCCCATCCATTCATCCGTGGAGGACAGAGGAGGAGCAGAGGGGACAGAATTGGAGAGGAGAGGATTTGGGGGAACAGAGAAGAAAAAAGAAGGGGAGGATTGGTAGAGGAGAGATTGAAAGAAGAGAGGGGAAGGAGAGGAGAGGAGTAAAAGGAGAGGATTGTAGAGGAGAGACAGTGTGACCTTGTGTTAGATTGATGTATCTCTGGAGAAAACGGATTGTAGACCCGCTCACACACACACACACACACACAAAGACACACATACACACACACAAAGACACACATACACACACACACAGGCTCAGTGCTGTAGGGATCACCACTTTGTCACTGTGCTGGCTTATCCATTATCCTGACTCTCTCCCTCTCTCTCTCTGTCTCTGTCTTAGTATGTCAGGTCTGTTCCCAGCCAGTGCAGGGTTGAACACAGCTGACAGCGGTAGTGGTGGTAATCAGACGGTAGTTGTTCTGAGGACACACATAAACACCCCTCCAGTAACCCCAAACGCTCTTATGGTAGCCAGCAACTACGGGATCCCCACTGTTGTCTGTAGGTATAGCCTGGATTTTGAAAAGATTTAAAAGGAATAGTTTTAGGACATTTTAGGTAATATGTTTATTTACTTTCTTTTAGAAAAAGAGATGAGAAGATCAATGTCAGTCTCATGCCTGTGCTTTAATGGTAGCCTGTGGAGTTTTTGACCACCAATAGTGTTACAAAGCAATGTTTTAAAGAGACAGTGAAATGAAAAATATATTTTCCAAGTTTTAATCCTATGTCCCTTTGTTAATTGTTCATTTAATTCATCAATTTTGAGTATTTTTAAAACCAAATCCCTCTTTCCTATTCCTATAGAACGTAAAAAGAAATGCTTTTTTGATGATTCATATTGAACTCAGGGGTGGTTACATAAACATATATATATACATATACTAGCTAACCCCGTCCATCATTTCTTGACCGTTAGCAGAGCATAGCAGGAGATGTGTGTTTGGATTTCAGCTGGCAGAAACTTTGTTTACATTTCCAAAGAATGTAGTTGAGGCCTAATTTGTTCATTTAACCCTTATCCTTCTAATCCTGATCAAGGTGGGTGAGGGATGTGTGTGCAGAGGTAAACAGTCTTCCACAGCTCCGTATGTTTGCTAAGCCACACCCACTTTTGAGCAGTCCAATCACACACAGTGTGTTTGGTGAGAAAGATCGAATGTAAACATAACTGTTTGTTTACAAGAAAACTCCACAGGGTACCTTTAAGTGCACAGTCAGCACGTATTTAGGCTAGCTTAGCAAGAAGACTGGAGGCAGGGGGAAACAGCTAGCCTGGCTCTTTCCAAAGTGAAAAAAAACACCTACCAACACCTCTAAAACTCACTAATGTCTCCTTTGTTGAACCCATACTTAAACAGACATGTAAACATGAGTGTGGTTTTAGGGGGAATTACTTGCATGGATAGTTCTTGACGAGCAACAGCAAAGTCTCAATGAGATTGCCAGGTATGTACAGTCTGCACAGACAACAATACCCAATACCTGTGCTCACCAACTGAATGGCAACACGTGCTAGCTGGAGATGCTGCACAGTAGTGCTGGGTGCATGGATAAACTCAAATTCTCATTTTTACGCTTCTGTTTATCTTAACAAGCAAGATACATCATAAAAATAAGACAGTTAAATAGACAGTTGAGTTCTGTTCTGTTTTCTACGATGTTTCTCCTTTTTTATCTAAACTCTTCTTACTCAGTGGCAATGTGAGTACACACTTGCGCTGTACAATATTCAAATACAGACTCCAGGCCCTCCAAAATAAACATATCTATGTATTGTGCGTGTGTGTCAAGGACAATGTCTCTGGTACAATTTCTTGACTTGACGTAATAAATAAGCTGCGGTCTTTTGAAAGGAATATACAGAGATGGGGAGAAAAAAGAGGGCCATTGAAAGTAAGGGAAGGCAGCACAGATGGAAAAAAAACAGCAATAAATGTGAGAAGGGAAAAGTTCCAGAGGCAAAGGTGGAGAAATACCAATCTAGAGAAATATCAGTCTGCTTCAGAGATGGGTGTATAACAGGGAGATGACAGGGGCTGATGAGAAGAAATGGCAGACAGAAAGAAAAGGCAGTGAGAGGGACAAAGACAGAGAAAGAAGAGAAGGGAAGGCTTAAGTGAGGACAGATGGGAGAGACGTTCACTTCAGATGAAACATCTAACAACAAAGGAAAGCAGTAATAAATATTAAAATCACCTTGAAAACTCCCAACTCCACCCACAGCCACACACTGACACCCTCACACACGCACAAAATATACCATAAATCTGCAGTACCAGCCCACCACACTGGCACAACTGACATTAGCACATACACTGCCCTCCTCCATCACACAGACAGACAAGGGGTGAACACCTGCACAATAGAGTCTAATACAAGAATGAAATGAATACCTCCCTGGCAGAATCAGATAGGTGTTATAGACTTAACAAATGTATTATTTCCTGCATGTTACTGCATTGGACTGCGTTTGGTAGTTCATGTATTATTCTGTTTTTATATGGAGATTGAAAATGATGAAAGTTGAGGAAGTTGAAAAGGTTGCTGCTTTGACTGCAAAACAACCACCCATACCAGCCCTAAAATTATGAAGTCACTTCAAAGTACAATTACATAGTAATTAGTAATTACACAGTTTTTGTTTTTCACTGTTGGACTTGCAGAGAAAGTGATTCATAGGTCTGGAGCCATGCAGGCGAGGGTTTTTGGAAGGAAATATGATTTGCTCTGGTGCTATGCAGCAGTTGATGGACAATCAATGCATACAGTATAGGCTGAATGCCAATGTGGCCCCAGTGAGTGCTGGATAATGACTGGATTAAAATCACCAAAAAATCACAAGTTTTGCATCACTAGCAGCACTATGGAGCAAAGTTTTAATGAGTGGGTTCCGTTTAATTTACATGCTGTTCTCTACTATCACGCACACAATGCTGAACATACAGGTGACGTGTTGCACACTCCTGCAGAAGGTTCCCTGCTAGAAAAGTAGCACCAAAAGTCCTGCTCATGGTAGATTGTGGCGAGTGTGCACCACAATTTACCTGTTTGTTTATATCCTCCCTCTTAATGCAGAGTGCCCTACACAGCTCTTAGTGTGAGCTCATTCAGAGTGACACTCCGTAGTGAAGGGCTTGCGAGCAGGAATCGGTTTGGGAAAGGGTCACAGTCACGCCAGCAGCTGACATTTACATAAAGTCAGACTTGTTTTGCAGTATATCTATGCAGAAAGCTGGCTGGCCTGACAAAGTCATGGTGAGAGGAGTAAGAGAGGGCTATCTGATAATATCTGGTTGATATAGTATTGTACCCCTCTCTTTTTTGGCAAGCATTTAACACACTGCAGCTGTGCCACATAATCACAGGTGCAACGCAGGTGCAAAGGAACAGGCATTTAGGCATTGAACACAGAGATACACACACACACACACACACATCACACTCAATATATGACAACTCAAACATTACTCTTTTCATGCCTTCTGTTGTGTCTTGTTCATATTCGCAGATAAGTCACATTTAATTGAAACAACCAGCGAAGCACCGCCTACACACCACAGGCTTCAATTGAATTCATAATCAGAGTCAAGTTGAGTACAGAGCAGAGGGTTTGCATTTTAGTCTGTAACTGGGCTATTAACATTGAGTAATATTAAGTTTGAATCCAACCACAATAGCTAGAGGAAGCTATTTGTGTGCTACAAGTCAAACTGGTTTCAGTAATGAGGACTAAAACATTATGATCTTAATCAGTTAGAAGTTATGACAGGTTTTTTTTTGCGGGAAGAAAACAAACAGGAGTAAAAACCTGATTTGACACATTGTGTGGTCTCTCACCCTGGGATCCAGGCTCATTAAAAATATCCTGGTACTCTTGTCACTCGGGAAACCAAATGTGAGTAAATATAGTATCTTACTGTACCTTGGGACACAGGCTAATTAAAACATACTAGTACTCTTGTCATGTGGGGGTCCAAACAGCTAAAATCAACCGCTCATCCTGGGACTCGAGCTCATTAAAAACATACCGGCACTCATGTCATGAGGGGACCCAAGCTGAGCAACATATTGTCTGTCAACCAGAAAATCCAGGCTTATTAAAACATACTATTCTTGTTATGTTCAGATGCACCAGAATAATGCCTGCAATCTGGTTTTTGAGACAGTTTAGGAAACACAGATTTACAGGTTTAATTGAATACTGGTTGACATGCATGATTAGGAGAAAAGAGGGGAGGCAGATGGGCCAGAGAGATCTGAATTGATGGGATGTTTAGAATTGTACACTTCACTACCTACATGTACACACTTACATACACGTTTGATGCTTACACATGGTCCTCTTCTACCACTGCACAGAAGCGTACACACTCACAGACATTCACCTTTGGCTGCAGCCCCTGTCAGCTAAATGCCAACCAGATAAATCTCAAGGACTAAGAGTTAAATGGAAATTTTAATATTCTGACAAATGGAGCAGAAAGTCAAGAGAGTATTATGTTGAGCTCTCCCATCGGTGATGACTTCATTTCTGTCTTACCTTGCTTCAGTTTGCTCTCAGTTCAGGGGAATATGAATGTGGATGTTTTTTCAACATTAAGATATCCTTGGTATATTTTTTTGCCATGAACTATTACTATTATCAAATGAAGTTAAAGAAACACTGTAACACACCGGGGCACTAAAACTGACGAATACAACATGGTTACATCCACCTAAATATTTATATCTCATCACATCCCAAGCCTGTTGGTATGTAGGCTAATATGCTAAAGTTAGATTCAGAACATTATTTTATTTCATTAGTCGGGTGTGTAAACAGGATGTTGGCCTATAGATTATGCAAACTGAGAGGCATTTTTTTGCCACCAGGTGAGCAGCGAGGGCTATTACATTATGATTTTTTTCACTACATGGTACACTGCTTGCAAGTTGTTAAATTAAATAGAATACATTATTTACTGTTATTACTGACTTAAGCGTGGCCCAAGCAGCTGACTGAGATGTGCTCACTACCTGAAGTCAGAAAGGTTTTGTGCACAATTATTGATATTAAATCCCTGCTGAACAGACTTGATTCAACTCTGAATTATAAAACAGAGGGAAAAAATGTAAAGACAAAGAGAAAAGACAAGACAAAGACAGAAAGAGTGACTGAGACAAATAGAGACTGCCATTACCTTCTGTGTCTTGGCCGAGACAGGTTGATAGCAGCAGCAGCAGATAAAGGACTCCTGTTCCCATTATGCTCGGCCATTTGACCCGGCCCCATGACAGTGACCCCATTAAGTGCGTTCTACCCATCTTCACCACCATGCTTCACCAAGCATCCAGCTGCTGAGAGAGCAGGAGACAGGAACACATAAACACAGGTCAGTCATAATCACTCACACTCATGTTTAGCTGCGCAGTATGCAACGTTGAAAGTGGTCATTTTCAGGTACTTCCTTTTCAGGCTACGCCACCTGTGCTCCAGCTCTGAGTGGACGCCGATGTGGAAGCATACATTAACATACTCATCGTCATAGATGACATCTGCCACTGAAAGAAACAGCAGCAGTCATACAGAGTTTAAGTGTAGCAGAAATGCATACACTTTCCCGACTTATCCCTACAGAAGTAAGCTTTGAATGAAAATACACTTTCTATATTGACAGTGCACTCCATTAAATCCCTTAGGTGACATGCCTTCACAATCTAAAGCTCAGATGCCATTTCAATATTCATTTTGTGGCTGCACTTCACGGCTGCTACATCGCAAATCTAAAATCTTTGATCAGTCTTTGTGCATCAAAGTAAACGATTGTTTCACAGGGATTGCCACCACAATGGAAAATACAGAAACCTGTGGATGATGATAGAGAAGGAAATATTTTGTGCAATGTAAAACGCCAGCGGTGGCAACAACATCTCAGATCTTGCAGAGGAAAAATTTGACACAGCTGATAATGCATTAGACAATTTTTGAAGATGCTATACAGAAGAGAGAGTGAGAGAAGTACATTATGTTGATATGTGTGTACGTGTGCAGCTTTTGTGTGTGTGTATCGCTAAGGTTGAGACTAATTACATTTTATAGGGAGAGCATGTACAGCTGAAGGGAAAATGGAGGGTTTCTTTGAAGTTCTCAGTCAAAGAGACATTTGGTACTGTCTGAGTCTGTATGTGTACGTGTCTATAAATTGGTCTTTGATTGCTTTGTGGCAATGCAGCTCAAACCCATCTAGCATCAATACCGCCCACTTACTCACTCGCGCAAACATTTAAAGCGAGTTCAGATGACCTACAAGAGAAAACCTCTTTCGGTTCTTCAGCACAGACACTCAAAGGATAGTGTGTTTACCGTGTGTGGTTGGTGGAGGGGGAGGAGTGTGACTGTGCTCTCCCTTCCAGCCAGCCTGGGATTTAAACTGACGTCTGGTTGCAAATTAGCTTGTAATTAACCTCTAGCTTACCAACCACCTAAATGATCCACTGTGAGCACTGTGTTTTACCAGGGTTGCCAACTTTGGGTACCTGGCTGGAGTGAGATTTTGATGGGCACTTTATCACGTGCACATATTTGGACTCAATTCACCATCAGGGTTTAAAAAAGTATGCACCTTACACAAGTGGGGGGAGAGGGACCTTATATTCTAAGTTTTAAGGATATAGCCTGACTACGCCACTTCCACCATGGGAAATACTCACAATTTCACAATATTAGACAAACACTAACCCAATAAATGGTTCATTCACTAATGAAAGTCAAAAACGTGTTGTTTCCAATATCAAAACTACACCGTTTTATTGAATGTTCACAAGTAGCAAGAACCAGAAATAAACAAAAAGAAACAAAAGAACACAAGAACCTATCCTACTCCAGACACACGAACACACACACACACATGACCACACATACTCACTCAGCCAAATATATACATGAACACACACTCACTCACTGGCTTGCTTGAACACCTTCTGCACTCCGGCGCAGGGTTTTCTGCCAGAACAGCTGTCCAATCAACACGCGATAAGCATCGCGCACATATCGCAGACCAAACGGAGTAATTTAAGAGCCCATACTCACAGAATGGTGTCACACTATGTAACCAAAGGTACGCATGTTCGGCTGGACATCTCTGTTGCTGTCGCAGTGTTTTGGTGTGAGAATTGTTTTGGCAGCGTGAGACACTGAATGTGAAAGCGTGAGAGTTGGCAACANCACGCGCACTTTATCATGTGCACATATTTGGACTCAATTCACCATCAGGGTTTAAAAAAGTATGCACCTTACACATGTGGCAGGAGCGGCTCCTTACATTCTAAGATTGAAGGATATAGCCCGACTACGCCACCCCGGGACTTCCACCCTGGGAAATACTCACATTTCACAGTATTAGACACACTAACCCAATAAAGGGCACACGGGTTCATTCACTAATTAAAGTCAAAGACGTGTTGTTTCCAATATAAAAATTACACCATTTTATTGAATGTTCACAGGTAGCAAGAACCAGAAATAATCAAAAAGAAACAAAAAGAACACAAGAACCTATCTCCAGACACATAGCCAATATACATGAACACACACACAGACAGACACACAGACAGACAGACAGATCTACTCATGACCACACACACTCAGCCAAATATGAACACTCACTCACTGGCTTGCTTGAACGCCTTCTGGACTCCGACGCAGGGTTTTCTGCCAGAACAGCTGTCCAATCAACACGCGATAAGCATCGCGCACATATCGCAGACCAAACGGAGTAATTTAAGAGCCCATACTCACAGAATGGTGTCACACTATGTAACCAAAGGTACGCATGTTCGGCTGGACATCTCTGTTGCTGTCGCAGTGTTTTGGTGTGAGAATTGTTTTGGCAGCGTGAGACACTGAATGTGAAAGCGTGAGAGTTGGCAACACTGATCAAAACTATTATTATTAAAAATACATACAAGAGCCACATTTTGGAGAAGTATTCCTTTATTATGACACCCCCAGTGTAGTTATTCCTCTCAGCAGTCTACCTCGCACAGAGCTACTCTCCAGACATCAAAAATGCAGGTGCAGAGTTGTTTCAGAATAAATCCACTGGCCGTGGTCACCCAGTGCAATGGTTTGGCTCTTTAATGTGGGCCCCTGTTTACACCTGGCATTAACATGCGTCTTGGGTGATCCGATCACAAGTGGACAGCTCTAANTACAGGTGTGAAGGCACCCAAGACGCACTGAGATCCGATCGCTCAGACCACATTCGGAGGTGGTCTGGGCCGCATATGGCCACATTCTTTTAGCAGTGTGTACGCGAATGTGTCCTGGGCCTCACTGAAGGACTGCCTACTCAACTGACGTCCTCTGTGTAAGCGGAAGTACGCACTCATTCGCGTGCCAACGGCACTACATTAAAAGGGAAAAACAACAAGAGGAAGCCACAAAAATAATTTCATTTATTTATTTATACGGGAAGTGCACTGCTGCCTCCCGCCGGTTAAAAACAACAACGCATTAAGTCTTTGCAAACAGACATGATGTACGTGTTTGTTTGCATATAGAGGGGAAGAGAGATTCGATCACAAGTGGTCAGTTAAGACTCACGTGGAGACGCATGTTAATGCCAGGTGTTAACTGACGTACTGAGAGCTGTTCACTTGTGATCGGATCACCCAAGGCGCATGTGTGGTGGTCGAGCATGGTTTAGAGCTCAGCTGCAGTGGAGAGCAGGGGGAGGGGGTGGCTCAGGGAGCCAGCACCTGCAATCTGAGAGCACAGGTGGGGATGATGGTTAATCAGGACCGCCTGTGCTCTTTAGTAGCGGCTCGGGCAGAGGAGAGGGGGTTCCACAGATGCACGAGGGAGACGCGGGTCAGCNGGGGAGTGTGTCTGTGTGTGTGGAGCTCAAATAAAAGCTGTAAGCAGTGAATCACGGTGTCTGAGAGTGTTTGTCCACCTGTCAGTGAGCCCCGAAGTAGTGACCCCACTACAGCATGTTAATGCCAGGTGTAAACAGGGCCTGGGACAATGACGATTCTAGAAAATTCTTAAAACCAGTTTCAGTCAGAGACACTTACGTCAAGAAATTAAAATTTATAGCAAATGATTATAGTTTGATATGGCGGGAAAGGTTCTGCTGTTTGAGAGAGCTCAGAGGATCCGAGCAGTGACTGCATGTCGCTGATGTCCAGGACTGCCATAACAACTCCTACATACAGTAGTTCACATCGTTTGCTCAGCGATTATCCATATACTGTATTTATAGAAATACACAGATGTGTGTTCCTCTCCCATTCACCTTTTTACTTACCACTTATTCTGACTGAATCACGGGCCATCGGGGGAGACAAATGATAGTGTGACTCCTGTATTCTATCCATACCTTTGAGATAAAAAAAAAAAACAAGAGTGTTAGGTCAGGACATTAATTGAGAACTAGTAAAGCTAAATATCAAGCAATAAACTACTGGTTTCTGAGATTGTTACAATGACTGACAATTCGTTAAAAGTAGTACTTGTTAAAAGAATATCTGCTGCCAGACTTTAAGGTTTGTTCTTACAAGCTGAGAGAGAGAGCAGAGTAACCACCGCCTGATAAACTGTAGCTCACGCCTCTGTGCCACAGAACTCCTCGGTCGACTAAAAACTGTCATTTTTAAAAATAAGCACAAGAGCCACACCGTTGCATTTTGGGGAACTAATGAAATAATGTCGTCCCACTGGCAGATGTTTCAACTAGTTAAAAAAAATGATAATGCGCTTTTATTAAATGAAACACATTGTCATGGTTCTGTTGCATGTTAGGGGCACACACATGCCTCCATGCGCACACACACACACACACACACACACACACNACACACACATATAACACCTCAACCTTCCTCACTTGCTGCTCTAGGCAATCGCATTTGTTGCCTTTGCTAATGAGCCAAAACAACTCCGACTGTACATAAAGTATTTCACATTAAAGCTGCAAATGTGTTGTTTTCTTTACATCCGTTCACTGTATTTATAGAAATACACAGATGTGTGTTCCCCTCCCATTCAGCTTTTTACTTACTTTGTTTTCGTGGAGCAACAAAGGACATCGAAAGACTCTGCGGCATACAGCCAAACATCAGCACTTGCAGATTAGAAAAAAGAGAACGAGGTCAAGACATTACCTGAGAATTATTAAACAAAACAAACTCACAGACACAGCAACATGTGAACAGACTGTGAGCAAAGAACAAATGCTAGATCTTATCTCCAATTAAATACAGTTATAACAGTCATTTGTAGATTTGTAAATGACTAATGATTTTCTTAATGTTAAGCAGTACATCATCATCTTTTTTTATTTACACTCACTGAGTGCTGGAACATTTCTGCNCCTCGGAGACGCCCCATGCTATGCAGTATTAAAAACATGGCTCAATCCCAGCTTAATAAAGCTAAATTTGTGTGGTGTGGCTGGGCAATATGGCAATATATGTGATGATATACAATATATAGTATATACTGTATATGAATATTCATGTGTTTTATCTAAAATAGCTTTACAAAGGAATTTTTGTAATGTTCCCTCGTTCCCAGAACACATTAATTACTGCCATGTCGTTAGACAACATTACGATAAACAGAGGATGCCCGCCCTCCTTCTTTAACGCTCTGTCTCTTTCACACAAACACAAAACCAATAGAATCACAGCAACACATGAAAGTCACATCACATGGCTGCTTTTTGATGTTGTTGACAGAAACATGATTCCTCATAGTTATAGAGAAGACACGATGTGTGCTTAAAAATATCAAGGTGTTTTTTTTAAGCCATACTAGCCTGGCCTCTCACACATCATTTTTACTGTACTGAGCTGGGAATAAGCCATGCTCTTAAACAGGCAACATGCGCACTGTGGTGGAACTGGACAAGTTTCCTGCTTCTCAATTTGCTCTTGGGAAAATACTCACTGGGTGCTGGAACATTTCTGCGCACCAGAGGTCCTTGAATCGCCTCGCCGTCTCCTTTGTTGACAGCAATGAAGGCAGTGAAGGCACTGCTCACTCCTGATTGGACACTGAGCTCCACCACCTTCTCCTTCACTCCTCTGCGCTCTCTCTCCTCCATCTCCAGGGAGCGAATCAGAGTCCGAGCACCCAACCTGTGGACTGTTAATCTGCAGACAGGAGAGAGGAGTAAACACAGGTGAATTTTACTTTTCATTAGTATGAACGCAAAATAGAGATCTATGTCAAAAACAAATGTTAAAACAATGTTTCAATATGTGGAAATTAGAGGTAAAATAAACATTGTTGATGCTACAACAAGACAACGAGTACTTAGGCTCAGCNCACCAGAGGTCCTTGAATCGCCTCGCCGTCTCCTTTGTTGACAGCAATGAAGGCAGTGAAGGCACTGCTCACTCCTGATTGGACACTGAGCTCCACCACCTTCTCCTTCACTCCTCTGCGCTCTCTCTCCTCCATCTCCAGGGAGCGAATCAGAGTCCGAGCACCCAACCTGTGGACTGTTAATCTGCAGACAGGAGAGAGGAGTAAACACAGGTGTCTGAGTAAGATGTACAGATGTACAGCATGTCTGGATGATCAGAGGTCTAAAATATCAGATAACGTCTCAGTATGCTGATATTAGAGTCATCGTGTTGGCCGGTATTACACCAATGTCACCTATGTTCTTTACAGATTTGCCATATTATAATAACCCTACTAATTATTGTTTTTCAATTCATGTGTTTTCTGTACCAAAGTATCGTGTTCAGGATCACAGAGAGCTGGATTCAAAGCCAGGATCTTCTCGCTTTGAGGTGACAGCACAAATTACTGAGCTACACAGGAAGCCCGTCAGCCAGGTGAGTGGTGGACACTAGCTCCAGATCTTCTATTCTGTCAACACCTCTGTCATCCAAGTATTCAGAGATTTAAAGTTGCCATAGCAACTTTGA